>JARBWK010001230.1:0-20436 GCA_030556195.1 Anolis apletophallus | reverse complement strand
TGGGTTTCTGCCAAGAATCAGGCAGGCACTTGCCCGTGAATAATACACTGTGATTGGTGTTTCTAATCAATGCTATGATTTGCTAAAGTACACCCCGTGCCTAGCGTGAGATAACGTAGGCTCAGATTGGTCTAACAGTACAAGGCGTGCTACTTGTTGACATCAGTGCCAAAGGGAGAAGAACTGCGCATGAGCAGAGGGGAGTCTGCCCCATCCGTTGCTGGCAAGGAGGGCAGAAGCCGAAAGTTGCTACTTGGGAACATGAGAGTCCCGGCCACTGATAGCTGTACTGTGGGAAAGGACTAACTTAGAAATGTTCATTGTTCTAACACATAGGTGGGGTTTGAGATGTGATGCTAATGAAAATGTTATGTTTATTGGATCAATGAAATGCTATGTAACACCAGCCAATGATGTTTGTGTAAAATCCATGAAGGAGGGCGGGCTTTGGAGATGCCGCCATGAAGGGTATAAGAACTTTGTACTGAGAATGACCGGGGCCGTTTGCCCCTGATAGCAGCGTGTTCTGCTGGCAACCCCACCAGCTGGTGTTAATCAATAAATCTCTTTGATTTCACATGAGCAGTGAAGTTGTTGCATGATTCCTCATCCTTGCGCCCGCACGTCTACGCGCCGTTTTGGTAAGAAGTCAACTTGCCACCCGAGTTCCATAACTCCTCAAATTTGCTGCTTCAATATTCAGAATTTCAGATAATGTATAGGAGTGTCAGAGCTCAGGACATTGTTCTGTGAAGGGAAGGAATCTCAGAACGAAAATATTTGAATACAAACAGTCTCTGAGAATCAAACATCTGACTTACAAACGACTGAGTGAGAGAGAACAGAAAATGAGAGAAATCTGCTGCGAGGAAAGGAAATTCACTGTTGGAAGAGTTATCTTGGGGGAACGGTGTCTCCACTGAAGTTTTATCTCCAATCCTTGTTTCCACAACAAGCCTTTTTTTTTTAAAAATGCCATTATCAAAGGGAGATAAAGTTAGGTGAAATCTTATTTAGAGGGGCACAGACCCCAAAGCAAACCACACAGCGGTTTTAACCCTTCCCTATGCTATTCAGGCTCTCTCTCTCTCTCTCTCTCTCTCTCTCTTTGGGCACTTCCAGTCAGGGCTTAGAGCCACTTCAGAGTGGGTTAAAGAAATCCGCTCTGAAGCGGGTTTAAGTTCCCACGCCTCCCCCAAAAACTTTCGGAATGGCATCGGGCCACACAACCCTTCCCCAAAAAGCCTTAAAAATTGGTGTGTACCAATGATAGCACATCTTAGCTTCAGCCTTTGAGTGCCTGGGTGTGACGGCACAAGTATTAAAAAGAAAATGGTATATGTGTGGGAAAGGAAGAATCCAGCAGCATCTTGTGCCGTCACACCCAGGCACTCAAAGGCTGAAGCTAAGATGTGCTTTCTATCTAAAGCCTGGGGGACTGCAGGTGCCTTCTCTTGAAGCTTGGGGTCCCAGCAAGTAAAACCACCTCAGGATGAAGTAAAACAAAGTCCTTTATTTGAGCATAGTTCTGGAGGAACTTGGTGCAGATCTTAGCAGTTTCAAAAGGTTCAAAGGTAAACATTCAACTTACAAAAGGAATGAAGCAATTTCCTTGATGGTTCTTTCTCTCTTCCTTAGTTGCTGGGACAAGGATTGGAAAATCCCCCTTTAGCTTCCACCAATGACAGGGAAATCCGGAGATATTCCCTATCCTGACTCTGGCTGGCTATTTAGAAAGAGTGGATCTTCCCCTATTTTAGCACAGAATCAGTTTTAAAGGTGAAGCTGTTAAAGTTGCAGCTAGATAGCCCAAAAATACAACAGGGTAATGCAGGATTACAGCAAGGTATATAACTAGCTATCTAAACTACAACAAAACACAGCAGGTTGAGAGTACTTACAATGGCCTGTCTAAGCTGACCTAGCTTGACCATAGCACATCTGAGTCCTTCCCTTGCCTGGAGAAAACCGAGAGAGCTTTCCAAATGGAGATCCCCTCCCCAGGAAAAAAAGGGGCGGGCTCCAAACCAAAAATACATTTGCAAGCAAGCAGCAGCATACTCTGCAAACTGGCTGCAGGCCTCTGTTAATAGTTAACTACCAGGGTGCCAGTGAGACTATGACAACCCTGAAAGAAAATGCAAAGGGATGCTGTTTTCTATAACTGTGGGGCTTGTGCAAAACAGATGTCTGGAAGACAGAACACCCCCCCCCCCAAAACCCTAAGGCATGTGGACCAGATGTGGCTCTATAAGGTTTATACCCTAAACTTTAGGCTTAGGGTCGTTGTAAATCTGAAACAACTTAAAGACACTATTACTACTACAGCAGCAACAACAACCCTAATTGTCTTGACTATCTCATCAGCCAAAAGCAAGCCCACACTTCCCATTGAAATATTGGTAAGTTTATGTTGGCTAAAACTGTCATTGTTTTAAATATTGTATTGTTCTTTCATGTGTGTTTTGCACCACAGATAAGATGTGTACAGTGTACATAGGATGTCCCCCCCCCCCCCCAGGGCCGTAGCCAGGATTTTGATTCGGGGTGAGTTTGGGGGGTTGAGACTGGGTGGAGGAGGGTCTACCCTAGCAAACCTTTTGTATTGTTATCCCAATAACCCCATTAATGTGGATATAATGAGCATGGTGATCAGATCATGATATGAATAAACATAACAGTTTAAATAATGTACCAGTAAGGCCTTTTCAGACCACCCTGAGAATTTCCGGGGGGGCTGAAGCCCCCTTAGCCCTCCCTGGCTACATGCCTGCCCCCTCCCAAATATACCTCCTACCCCCCAACAGTCAGAGGAACTGTGAACTAGCCCTCTGCTTAAAAGGATTGAGGACCCCTTGTTTAAGGGATCATTGGGAAGTTATAGATCACACACTGCTTTCTTCTCCATTGGATGAGAATGACTGGAGAGTTTGCGAGGAGCCATTGGTAGCTGTTAGTGCTTATTACTATCACCTCCTACCTGAAAAAACCATCTCACTCTGCTTGGTGAAAGGTCTGTCTATGGCAGGGGTGCTCACACTTTTTCAGCATGGGAGCTACTGATTAAAAAACCAAGTCCCAAAGATCACCTGCCCAGAAATGTAAAACGTATAACTATTTTCTTATTTATTTATTTATATTTATTATTCATTTTATGTACCGCTCCTTCCAGCAGGCTCGGGGCAGTTTACATAAAATGAAGTTATAAAACATCAACATTTCAATTTAATAACAACAATATAAAAGAGAGCATAAAAATACATCCAACCACCCCATTTCTCCCACACTGCCATATTACCACATATTATCAGCCAGAAAGTAAGAAGAGGCTGTTGACCTGCAAGGCCATTTAATACTCAGCAAGTTAAACAAAGGGGCATGCAAAATACATCCAATCACCCCATTTCTCTCACATTTCCATATTCCCCAACATATATTTCTCAAGGAACAAAGCAAGCAGAGAGGCTTTGGAGCTAAAAGGCCATTTTTAAACATTAAAATAAACAAAAGACATGCCACAGAACAATCAAGCACCCACCCCAAAGTAAAAGACCGACCTTTGAGATGCGGTAAGGAAATGACCCCAAGTCCTTCTTCTCCTCCTCCGTTGTTGCTCCTATTTCCATGCCGCTAGCATGTGTGCCGCCCAAGAGCTCACGAGAAGTCCAGAGGCAGAATGGGTGCTTCTGCGCATCTTGGGGCCAGCCATGCATCGCGTCATCCAGGCCCCCCCTTTGGTCGGTCTCTGACTCTGAGTGGCTGGAGAAGGACGGAGGGAGGAGGAGGAATCAAAAGAGGGGGCCCATTCTGCCTCTTGGACTCTGGAGCTTTTGGGCGCGCGCAAGCAGGAGCGGAGGAGCAACGACGGAGGACTTCTTTGCAGCATGCAGGGGCGAGGGACCAACAGCAAAACCTGGTCAGGGGCCTGAAGATTACCAGGATGAGGCGAAGATCGCTCCCAGGATCGAGATCACCTTCATTCTGAGCACCCTGGTCTATGGAGAAGCTCTTTCTTAAAGACTGGAAAATCAGTTTGGAGATAAGGTGGGTTAAACATGCCTATTTGATAGGCATGCAGAAGTCGCAATATCATTGAAAATGCTGACCCTTTCATCAATCTACGCAGAGAGTGCACTGACAAAAGAGGCAGCACTTAAATGATATTGAGATATTATCTGCAGTGCACTAGAAGACCATTTCAGGGTCAAAGATTGAAACCAAGTATGCTCCAAAAAAGATGAATCAAAGAGCTTATTCTTGTATTTGTTCTCTTTTAACACGGTTTTATTTTATAAATTCATAATATGAGCCCAGGCTCAGCACTGCAGAGAGAAAGAGGGAACAGCTGACTGAAATAATAATTACATTAGTTGGCTGAACTTGTTTCTCTCTTCTTCTTTTAACAAGAATGTGTTTATCCCATGGCTGCACAATGAATGGCTGAATGTCCAAGGACGTTTGAGCTGAATGCAACAGATTCCCTTGTATTTAATGATAGAGAAGAGGTTTGTCGCCTTACCGATGATCTGTTTTTGTTTTAGAGAAAAGAAAAGCTGTTTGTAGAGGCTACAGTGTGGAAATCTCATTGTGACTCAGGAATGGATCCAGATCATCAGATTATCACTAATGAAAAGGTTGGCATAGGGAAGATACTGACCATATCTCTCCCCAATGTTTTGCTAAACTCCTCTAGAGCAGTGTTTCCCAACCATGGCACACGAAAGTGTGCCGCGGAGCGATCATCAGGTGTACCGTGGAAAAATTGGAACCCAATACCCTTCCCCCTCCTGCTGAACACTTTTCTTCTCCACTTGGGCTCCCTTCTTCCCCAGCCTCCCCTCTGCTTGCTTCTCGCTTGCTCACGCTGCCGCTCTGCGGAGGAGGGAGGGAGGAAGATCGCACCCAATGCGGCCGCTACTGCGCAGACTCGCCCCACGCCTTCCTCCCCTCCCCCTCCTGCTGTCAACACTTTTTTTTCTTTGAGTTCTGTGTGGGAAATTTGATCCACTCATTGGTGGAGTTCAGAATGCTCTTTGATTGCAGGGGTCAACTATAACTCCCGGTTGTTGAGCAAGACCTTCCTGTGTGTCTTTCTGCCATTCCTTCTATGTTGTGTTCATCGAAACAGGCCCAGGTCACACTGAGTGTATAAATATTAGTTTAAACCATTTTAACTATATGCTCATTTTGCGGTAATGTGCTGCGCTTCAAAAAAGGTTGAAAAACACTGCTCCAGAGAAGAAGAGGGTTAACTCTTAGGGCAGTGTTTCCAACCTTTTGAGCCGCACACTTTTTACATTTGCAAAATCCTGGGGCACACCACCAACCAAAATGACACAAAATGACACCCTCTAACACAGTAATACATATAGTTATTATGTTATTAAATGTATTTATACACTCAGTGTGAAACCTGGGCCTGTTTCAATGAACACAACATAGATATCCTGGCAGGAATGGCAGAAAGACGCAAACTTCCCACACAGAACTCCCATAACCAAGAGAAAATGTTATAAAAGTTTGTACACCCCACCATATCCAGAGCACTGTGGACTCAAACAATGTTGGATCTGGAATACTAATATGCCCAAATGTGAACACCGATGGAGTTTGGGGAAAATAGACTACAAGAGTTACAGCACATTTTTTACATTTACAAAACTCTGGGGCACATCACCAACCAAAATGACACAAAATGACACTCTAACAGGAATACATATAGTTAATATGGTTTTTAATGTATTTATACACTCAGTGTGAACCAGCCTGTTTCGATGAACACAACATAGATATCCTGGCAGGAATGGCAGAAAGACACACAGGAAGGTCTTGCTCAACAGCTGGAGTTATAAAGGACCTGCAATCAAAGAGCATTCTTACCCCAACAATAGATGGAATGGAATCAAATTTCCCACACAGAACTCCCATAACCAAGAGAAAATGCTATAAGTTTGGTGAGCATTGACCTGAGTTTTGGAGTTGTGAAGTTCACTCATATCCGAGAGCACTCTGACTCAAACACTGCTGGATCAGGACCAAACTTGGCATGAATACTCAATATACCCAAATATTTATTTATTTATTTATTTTATTATTCGGCTTTGCTGCCGCCGACTCCTGAGGCTCATGGGCGGCTTACAGGAGCCGAAGGGCACAGTAAAATACAGGCAGGCTGCAGTTAAAACAATTAAAAACAACAGCAGTACAGTAATTAATAACACAGTTAAAACAATGAACAGCACATCATCCTCAGAAGAACGAATAGATCGCGGGGCATGGGCAGGACTTACTCACCAAAGGCCTGCTTAAACAGGTATGATATACAGGCCCGTCTAAACGGGAGCAAGTCCTTCATAGCTCGAGTTCGGCCGGGAGGCTCCACAGCCGAGGTGCTATGACAGAGAACGCTCCGCGGGTTGCAGTCAGCCTTGAGTTTAGCTACATCTCCAGGGAGATTGAGTCCTCAGACTGAAGTGATCTCGGAGGGCAATATGGGGTGAGACGGGGTCCTCAAATACGCTGCCCCAGGCCGTAAGGCCTTAAAGGTGAGACCAACACTTTGAAGGTGATCCGTGCTCACTGGCAGCCAGTGCAGATCCTGCAAAACAGGTGTTATGTGGCCAGCTGGCGTGCCAGACAGGAGCCGGGCGGCAGTGTTCTGCACTAGCCTGGCCCCGGGTCACCGACAGAGGAAGCCAAACGAGCGCGCTGTGCAATCCAGCCTGAGATGACTGTGGCTTGGATCACCGTGGCCAGATCGTCCCGGAGAGATAGGGGCCGCCTCCTTGCCTGTCGCAGATGAAAAGCTTGATCTTGCTGACCGCAGAGACTGGGCCTCATGGTCAGCTGGGAGTCCAAATACCCCCAGGTTTTACGGAAGGGATGGGCATAACATCGCACCGTCTGTACTGGCGGACATTAACATCACCAGCGACCAGCCACAAGACTTATCTTCGCCGGATTCACCTCACCTACTGGCTCGCAGCCATCCAGTAACGGCTTCAGGCAGTGTTGGAAATTATCGGGACAGAACCCGGCCTGCTCCTCCATCTTGTGAATGAGCTGGGTGTCGCCAGCGCATTTGGTGACACTCCAGCCCATAACCTGACATGCAAGCGGCTGATGTAGATGTTAAATAAGAGAGGGAGAGAATGGCCCCTGGGGACCCCAAGAGCAGTGGGGAGCCCTGGAGACCACCACCCTCCTCACACGCTGAGACCGCTGGTGGAGGAGGTCAGCCATTTAAGGGCTGTCCCCTCACTCCAGCCACGCCAGCGTGGATCAATAGATTGTGGCTCGACCGTGTCAAACGCCGCTGGCGAGGTCCAATAACACGTAGCAGCGCAGATCCACCGCCTTTGGCCTAAGCTGGCAGCGGAGTTGGTCTGTGATGGACACCAGAACGCTCACCCGTGCCCGAACGGAAGCCGGACTGGAAGGGGTCTAGCCATGTTGCATCATCTAAGAAGACCCACCGTCTACATTGCCCTCTCAACTACCTTCCCTAGGTACTGCTAAGCTGACACTGGTCAGCTGGAGGGAACCGCCGGGTCCAGTGACGGTTTCTTCAGTAATGGAGCTACACCGCCTCTGCCCTTGGAAATATGAACGCAGATGGAGTTCAGAATATACCTTGACATTTGGGAGTTGTAGATGCTGATTTATAGTTCACCTACAATCAAGAGCATTCTGAACCCCACCAATGATAGAACTGGCCCAAACTTTCCACAGAACCCCAGGAGGCAAGAGGAGGTCTCTACTTGGGGAAAGGGAGGGCCTTCCCAATGCATGGAGGGGAGAGACCAAGTAGACAACTGGTGGGGATGGGGTGGTTGTAATTTTGTACCTTTATCGAGGTAGGTTCTTAGGTTTTTATACTTCAACACACTAGACTCCTCCCCCTCTTTCCTGAGGTTCCAGTTTCCCACGGCACACCATGATCGCCACGGCACACTAGTGTCCCGCACACTGGTTGGGAAACACGGCCTTAGGGGGTGGACTAGTGCTGGATTATCATTATACTTACACAGGGGACCCATCCTCCCAAAAAAATTATAGATTTTGCTTATAGGTGCAATTCTCTAAATACTTGAAGGCACTCTGTTTGAATGTGATTCGGATGTTGTATGTTCAAAGGGTTCACCCATCTGAGGCCTTCCAGTTGCAAAATGCCACTTCAACTGACATAAAACTACAAGTCTGGATGCATTTTATCATGTGGGCTGCGGGAGCATCTAAAACTCAGAGGCAGGGGACCACATAGTCCAGCTGTTCCAATGCTGTTTGGCACAGCTGGGCATAGATTGAGATCATCTACTAGACTCATTCCCGCAGGAATAGACAGAAAGCATAAATCTACCATTCCTGCAGGGTCAATTCTTTCTCATTCTGCATCATTAGGAAGCAATACATTTGGAGGAGTAAGCCCTCCTCATCCAAAGGTCCTTCACTTCCTAATGACACCAGAACTAGGTAGAACAGACCCTGCAGGAATGGTAAGGCATGATTTTATTTCTTTCCTGCAGGAATTTGTGTTGGGGAATTGGGGCAGGAAGGCACTGCCATCCCACTTCCTCAGGCTGCCTGTACCTGGGGAGCCCGGACGGCTATGGGGCTACCATCTAATATCACACATTGTGACAAGATAGCAGCTTCACGGTCAGAATACCAACAAAGGACTGATCTTTCTGGGAGATTAATTTTGTTGTTGTTTTTAAACTTGGGGTCAAGCTGATTAAAAGATTTACCATGGTTAAAACACATTACGCCTCTTGTTGTGGGGGAGGCTTATAATCTCTAATGAAGTTGTGAATCATGCTGACGGTGGCATAGCCACCGGTAGGGGCCTCCCATGCCAGACAACACTGAAGGGTCTGACAAAGGCCACGGGTAGGATGGGCTCTAGCCTCTTGGCAACCATCCTAGAGAAGGAATTGATTTCAAACTGGGCAGATGGTTTCGTCTACCCTGTAAGGTCAACCATCTAAGACAGTGGTTCTCAACTCAGGGGGTTGGGACCCCTGGGGGTCACTAGGGGTGTCAGAGGGGTCACCAAATCATCAGAAAACACAGTATTTTCTGTTGGTACGGGTTTTGTAGGAATTTTGGCCCAATTCTATTATTGGTGGGATTCAGACTGCTCTTGATTGCAGGTGAACTATAATCCCAGCAATTACAACTCTCAAATGTCAAGATCTATTTTCCCCAAATGCCACCAGGTCCACATTTGAGCATATTGAGTACTGTACAAGTTTGGTCCAGATCCATCATCGCTGAGTCCACAGTGCCTCTGGATGTAAGTGAACTGCAACTCAAAACTCAAGGTCACTGGCCCACCAAAGCCTTCCAGTATTTTCCATTGGTCATGAGCTGCATGTGCCAAGTTTGGTTCAATTCCATCATTTGGTGGAGTTCAGAATGCTCTTTGATTGTAGGTGAACTTTAAATCCCAGCAACTACAATCCCCAAGTGATGAAATCAACTCTCGCCCAATCCCACTAGTATTCAAATCTCTGGGTGTATTGGGTATTTGTGCCAAATTGATTCAGTGAATGAAAATACATCCTGCATATTGATATTTACATTAGAATTTATAACAGTAGCAAAATTACAGTTATGAAGCAGCAAGAGAATAATGTTATGGTTGGGGTCACCGCAACGTGAGGATCTGTATTAAGGGTCGAGGCATTAGGAGGTTGAGAAACACTGATCTAAGAGAAGGAAACTCGAACCAAACCTACGACCCGAGGACCTCCCGCGACCGTCCCAGCTTGCTAGGCCCCGGCAGACGAACCTTGGTTTAAAGGGTGACAGTTCTGTGCACGCTGCGCCCACCAGAAAATCCAATGCACAGGCTCGGGCGGACACATCCAAACTCCAAATCATCAACGTGCTTGTAGAAAGCGTGGATGAGTCCTTCCTGAATCTTCTTCGCGAAGAAAGCCAAAGAAGAAAACACATTAGCCTTAGTCCAGCGTTTGGATGCCCCCAGGGCTTTTTGATTCTTACACTGGGTTAAATGCGGTAGATGTGGCCCCAGACACACATTCCTGCTGCTTTTCTTCACAACTACTTTTTCCTGATTCTTTGAGAACTTTGACCTCCTGCTAGAACATCTGCTACAAAGCTGGCCATCATTCTTTGTACAATCTGTCATACAGAATCAAAAGAAACAAGCAAGGAGCTGTGCTCTCATTCCTTTCACTCATTTCAACCTCTGATTCACCCCTTGAATATGTAAACATATCAAGCTTCTCTGTAACAACCACAGCTGATGTTTCACTTGTCATGTTCAAACACGTGGGTTTTTCATAGTAAATACATCAGCCTGATTGAAATGTAGTGGAGAAGAGTTCTGTGAATACCATGAACCCTCCAAGAAGATCTCAAAAGAGTAAATCAAGCCTAAACTTCCCTAGAAGACAAGATGACTAACTGAGACTTGTTGTGATTTGACATATCACAAGAAGATAAGATTCGTAAGAAACACAATGCTCAAAGGTAGAAGACAGCTGAAAAAAGAGAAGACGGCATCACACCTGGATAGATTCAACCAAGGAATACATACCTGCTTCCAAGCTTGCAAGACTTGGACAGGTCTGTTGAGGACATGGTGTCTTGGAGGTCTCTCGTTCATAGGTTTTCCATAAGCAGTTAATAATAATGAAAAGCAAACTATAATCGCTCATTCATCTTACTAGTACAACAAACTGTGCTATGATGAAGGTAGCTATAAGCAAAGAAAATAAAGGCGCTGTTCCATCTAAATAAGCACTTGTTTTTTTCATTTACTTTCCGAAGCTCTAGCATTGTAGTAACTTAAAACATCAGTCAATCACTAGAAATACAGCCCAGTATCCAAAGAAAGGAGCAGGTAGAGTTAGGAAGGAATGAACCCAGCAAACATGAATTATAGCAAGTTTCAGAGTGTTGAAGTGAAAGAAAAATATGAAGGGAGGAGAATTTTGTTTCCTGGTCCAATGTTCTTATTTTGCCTTCTTCCAAGCTGCACTCCAAGGCAATACACAAGGCAACTGAGATTTCTCTTTCATCAAATATTAATGCCAATATAAGACTAATAAGTCTGTCTGTTTTTGTCCATCAACCTCCAAAGCAGGACCATTACACTAATGCAAAGAAGTGTGATAACAAAATGGTCTAAAACCAGTATATTTCCATTCTCACACCAGTGTTTTTCAACCTTTTGAGCCGCGGCATACTCTTTTACATTTACAAAATCCTGGGCACACCACCAACCAAATGACACAAAAATGACACTCTGTCACTTTACTAACGGTCACCCTCCCCTCTCGTGCGGCGCTGCTGCCCAAGGCCAAACCTGACTCCCGGGAGGCCCACACGCAGGAGGCCCATCACCGTCTCGCAGGGGAGGGCTGGTGGCTGAGGCTGAAGCATGCAGGCTTGGCTGAGCAGGACGAATAGGAAGGAGCACACGAAATTCGTGGCGGAGGCTCAGCAGCCGTCGCCACCCACAGCTCTCTTCCTGAAGAGGTTCAGCCCCTCTAAGAGTGCCTCCCACCCTCATGTCCCTTCACCTTCCTGCTGTTGCCTTGGGGCCAGATCCGGAAGGAACCAAGCTGGGCTGTGGAGCTGCATCCCGGTCTTCCTCTGCTCTGCTCTGCAGTCCAGCCAGGAGGCCAGGAGATGAGGGGTTGCTCCTTCCCCAGCGCGGAGGGGCTGAGGGCAGAAAGCCCGCCTCGAGCCTCCAGGAGTGGGGTCGGACGGGGCAACACCCACGGACTCCTCTCCCTCTCTTCCTCCTTGCCGCCAGAGGGAGGAGGGCAGAAGAGCGCCCAGAGCCAGGAAGCAGGAGGAGCTGCAGCTCCAGCCAGGCAGCCCTTGGCGCAGAGGGAGGAAGGCTGAAGGAAGGAAATTACAGTGAAGAGAGAGAGAGGAAACTTCAGGCAGCGATAATGAGGTTTTCCCAATGAAGCAGTACGCCTGTGCCAGCTTGGCTGCAGTCAGGAGAGCCCTCATCCAGGAACTTCTCCCTCCCTCCTCTCTCCTTCCTTCCTTCCTCCCTCTGCGCGCCAAGGGCTACCTGGCTGGGCTGCTCCTCCTGCTTCCTGGCCCTGGCGCTCTTCTGCCCCTCCTCCCTCTGCAGCAAGTGAAGAGAGGGAGGAGGAGTCCGGGTGTTGCCCCGTCCGACCCTACTCCTGGAGGCTCGAGGCGAGGCTTTCTGGCCCTCTAGCCCTCCGCGCTGGGAAGGGGAGCAACCCCTCATCTCCTGGCCTCTCCTGGCTGGACTGCAGAGCAGAGCAGAGGAGAGACCGGATGCGTGAGCCCAGCCCAGCTTGGTTCCTTCCGGCCCACCCCAAGGCAACAGCAGGGAAGGTGAAGGGACGCGGGGGTGGGAGGCACTCTGGGGGAGCTGAACCTCTTCAGGAAGGAGAGCTGTGGGGTGCGACGTGCTGCGAGCCTCCGCCACAGTGTCCCCGGTGCTCAATTCCTATTCGTCCTGCTCAGCCAAGCCTGCACATGCTTCTCGCCACCAGCCAGCCTCCCGCGAGACGGTGATGGGCCTCCTGGCGTGTGGCTCCGGGGAGTCAGGTTTGGCGAGCAGCGGGCGCCCACGAGGGGGAGGGTGATCGCTAGCAAAATGACAGTGTCATTTTGTGTCATTTTGGTTGGTGGTGTGCCCCAGGATTTTGTAAATGTAAAAAGTATGCCGCGCTCAAAAAAGGTTGAAAACACTGGTGTAGAGAATGGAAATATACTGTTTTAGACCATTTGTTATCACACTTCTTTGCATTAGTGTAATGGTCCTGCTTGAGGTTGATGGACAAACAGACCTTGAACTTATTAGTCTTATTGGCATTAATATTTGATGAAAGAGAAATCTCAGTTGCCTTGTGTATTGCCTTGGTGCAGCTTTAGAGAGGAAGGCAAAATAAGAACATTGACCAGGAAACAAGAATTTCCTCCCTTCATATTTTTCTTTCACTTCCCAACACTCTGAAACTTGCTATAATTCATGTTTGCTGGGTTCACATTCCTCCTTTTTTTTCAACTCTACCTGTTCTTTCTTGGATGCCTGGGCTGTATTTCTAGTGGTTGACTGATGTTTTAAGTTACTACAATGCTAGAGCTCGAAAGCAAATGAAAAAAACAGAATTCTTATTTAGATGGAACAGCGCCTTTATTTTTCTTTGCCCCATAGCTACACCCCCTTCATCATAGCACAGTTTGCTTTGTACTAGTAAGATGAATGAGCCGATTATAAGTTTGCTTTTCATTATTATTAACTGCTTATGGAAAAACTCATAATCCAGAGACCTAAGACACCATGTTCAACAGACCTGCTCAAGTCTTGCAAACTTGGGGCAGGTATGGCTTCCTTGGTTGAATCTATCCAGATTGTGATGTCAGTTCTTTCTCTTTTTCAACTGTCTTCTACCTTTTTTGAGCATTGCTGTCCTTTCTTACGAATCTTATCTTCTTGTGATATGTCCAAAGTACAACAGTCTCAGATTCATCTTGTCTTCTAGGAGAGTTTAGGCTTGATTTACTCTTTGGGGTCTTCTTGGAGGTTCATGGTATTCACAGAACTCTTCTCCACTACATTTCAATAGAGCTGATAATAGCTACTATGAAAAACCCGTGCGTTTGTTTTTTATATAAGTGAAACATCAGCTGTGGTTGTTACAAGCTTGATATGTTTACATATTCAAGGGTGAATCAGAGGTTGAAATGAGGAAAAGGAATGAGAGCACAGCTCCTTGCTTGTTTCTTTTGATTCTGCATGACAGATTGTACAAAGAATGACAAAGCAGCTTTGTAGCAGATGTTCTAGCAGGAGGTCAAAGTTCTCAAAGAATCAGGAAAAGACAATGAGTTGTGAAGAAAAGCAGCAGGAATGTGTGTCTGAGGTCGCATCTACACTGGCATTTAACCCAGTGTAAGAATCAAAAAGCCTGGGGCATCCAACGCTGGACTATTAATGTTTTCTTTCTTGGCTTTTCTTCGCGAAGAAGATTCAGGAAGGACTCATCCACGCTACAAGCACGCTGATGATTTGGAGTTTGATGTGTCCTTCGAGCCTGTGCATTGATTTTTCTAGTGGAGCGCAGCGCAGACAGAACTGGCCTCACCTCTTTAAACCAAAGGTTCGTCTGTCGCTCAGCAAGCTGGGACGGTCGCAGGAGGTCCTCAGGTCGTAGGCTGCCCGAGTTTCCTTCTCTTAGATCAGTGTTTCTCAACCTTCCTAATGCCCGACCCCTTAATACAGATCCTCGACGCTGGGCGGTGACCCCCCAACCATAACATTATTCTCGCTGCTGCTTCATAACTGTAATTTTGCTACTGTTATAAATTCTAATGTAAATATCCAATATGCAGGATGTATTTTCATTCACTGAATCCAATTTAAGTAATAAATACCCACACACCCAAATTTGAATACTAGTGGGATTGGGCGGGGATTGATTTCATCACTTGGGAGTTGTAGTTAAGGATTTAAAGTTCACCATAACCCAAGAGCATTCTGAACTCCACCAAATGATGGAATTGAATCAAACTTGGCACATGCAACTCTCATGACCAATGGAAAATACTGAAGGCTTTGTGGGCAGTGACCTTGAGTTTTGGAGTTGCAGTTCACTTACATCCAGAGAGCACTGTGGACTCAAACGATGATGGATCTGACCAAACTTGGCACGACACTAATATGCTCAAATGTGGACACTGGTGGCATTTGGGGAAAATAGATCTGACATTTGAGAGTTGTAATTAAGGATTTATAGTTCACCTACAATCAAAGAGCAGTCTGAATCCCACCAATAATAGAATTGGGCCAAAATTCCTACAGGAAACCCCTAATACCAACAGAAAATACAAAGTTTTCTGATGGTCTTTGGTGACCCTCTGACACCCCTAGTGACTTCAGGGGTCCCAACCCCAGGTTGAGAACCACTGTCTTAGATGGTTGACCTTACAGGCAGACTGAGCACCATCTGCCCAGTTTGAAATCAGAGTTTTCCTCCTAGGATGGTTGCCAAGAGGCTAGAGAGCCCATCCTACCCATTGACGCCTCTTGTCAGACTCCTTCGGTTGTGACCTGTCTAGCATGGGGAGGGCTCTACCGGTGGCTATTATGCCACCACAGCATAGTTCAACTTCACAGGGTACGCAGCCTCCCCACAACAACAAGAGGGCGCCTGGCCGTGTTTTAACCCAGTGTGGCCCTTAACCAGCCAACTCAAGTTTAAAACAACAACAAAAAATTAATCTCCCAGAGATCCAGTCCTTGTTGGTATTCTGACCGAAGGCTGCTATCTTGGATCACAATGTGTATATTAGATGGTAGCCCCATAGCCGGGTCCCGGGCTCCCCAGGTACAGGCAACCTGAGGAAGTGGGATGGCAGTGCCTTCCTGCCCCCACCTCAACACAGAAATTCCTGCAGGAAAAGAAACAATGAGTGCCTTTACCATTCCTGCAGGGTCTGTTCTACCTAGTTCTGGTGTCATTAGGAAGTGAAGGACCTTTTGATGAGGGGAGGGGCTTACCTCAAAAAATGTATTGCTTCCTAATGATGCCAGAATGAGAAAGAGTCTGACCCTGCAGGAATGGTAAGGTATGCTTTTGTCTATTCCTGCAGGAATGAGGTCTAGTAAGGTAAGATCTCATCTATGCCCAGCTGTGCCAAACCAGCATTGGAACAGCTGGACTATGTATCCGCCCTGAGTTGGAGTATCGCAGCCACATGGAAATGAAATGCATCTCCAGACTTGTAGTTTTTATGTCAGTTGAAGTGGCATTTCTGGCTGTGGAAGGGTCAGATAAATTGGAACCCTTTGAACATACAACATCCGAATCACATTCAAACAGAGGCCTTCAAATTTAGAATTGCACCATATAAGCAAAATCTACTCATAATTTTTGGGAGGATGTGGGTCCTGTGCTTAAGCATAATGATAAATCCAGCACTGATCCCACCCCTAAGACCGTGCTTCCCAACCACAGTGTGCCGACACACTAGTGTGCCGTGAGCGATCATCAGGTGTGCCGTGGGAAACTGAACCTCCAGAAGGGGGGAGAGTCTAGTGTGTTGAAGCATAAAAACCCTAAGAAACCTACCGATAAAGGTACAAAATTACAACCACCCCATCCCCACCAGTTGTCTACTTGGCCCTCCTCTCCATGCATTTGGGAAAGGTCACCCTTCCCCAAGTAGAGACCTCCTCTTGCCCCTGGGGTTCTGTGTGGAAAGTTTGGGCCAGTTCTATCATTGGTGGGGTTCAGAATGCTCTTTGATTGTAGGTGGTGAACTATAAATCCCAGCATCTACAACTCCCAAATGTCAAGGTATATTTCCCTGAACTCCATCTGCGCTCATATTTCCAGAGTGCTTAAAAGAGGCGGTGGTAGTCTGATACTGAAGAAACCGTCACTGACCCGGCGGTTCCCTCTCCAACCCATCGACCAGTGTCGAACCTTTCGTACTCTGGGGAAGGTAGTTGAGAGGGCAGTAATGGAGCAGTTGCAGTCCTTCTTAGATGATGCAACATGGCTAGACCCCTTTCCAGTCCAAGCCTCCGCTTCGGCACGGACGGAGACGGTTCTGGTTCCCATCACAGACCAACTCCGCTGCCAGCTCGACCAAGGCGGGTCTGCGCTGCTCGTGTTATTGGACCCCATGGCAGCGCTGGGACACGGCTCGACAATCTATTGATCCACCGTCTGGCCGCGTGGCTGGAGGGGGGACAGCCCTGGAATGGCTGACCTCCTTCCTCCACCAGCGGTCTCAGCGTGTGAGGAGGGGTGAGGTGTGGTCTCCCAGGGCTCCCACTACTCTGTGGCCCCCAGGGGCCATTCTCTCCCTCTTATTTAACATCTACATGCAGCCGCTTGCACAGCTGGTGCGGAGTTGCGGGCTGGAGTGTCACCAGTACGCTGACGACACCCAGCCTTATTCTGAGGATGGAGGGCAGGCCGGGTTCTGTCCCCGATAATTTCCAACACTGCCTCGAAGCCGTTACTGGATGGCTGCGAGCCAGTAGGTTGAGGGTGAATCCGCGAAGACGGAGATCTTGTGGCTGGGCCGCCCGGGTGATGTTAATGTCCAGCTTGAGCCTGACGGTGCAGTGTTATGCCCATCGCCTTCCGTAAAGAGCCTGGGGGTCCATTTGACTTCAGCTGACCATGGAGGCCCAGGTCTCTGCGGTCAGCAGAGATCTTTTTTTCATCTGCGACAGGCAAGGAGGCTGGCCCCCTATCTCTCCCGGAACGATCTGGCCACGGTGATCCAAGCCACAGTCATCTCAAGGCTGATTACTGCAACGCGCTTCACGTTGGCCTTCCTCTGTCGGGTGACCCGGAAGCTCAGGCTAGTGCAGAACACTGCCGCCTGGCTCCTGTCTGGCACGCCAGCTGGCGCCCACATAACACCTGTTTTGCAGGATCTGCACTGGCTGCCAATTGAGCACCGGATCACCTTCAAAGTGTTGGTCCTCACCTTTAAGGCCTTACACGGCCTGGGCCAGCGATTTGAGGGACCGTCTCACCCCATATTGCCCTCCGAGATCACTTCGGTCTGAGGACTCCAATCTCCTGGAGATACCTTCAGCTAAACTCGCAAGGCTGACTGCTACCCGCCGGAGGGTTTCTGTCATAGCACCTACGCTGTGGAACGCCTCCGGCCGGAACTCGGCTATGAAGGACTTGCTCCCGCTTAGACGGGGCCTGTAAACATACCTGTTTAAGCAGGCCTTGGTGAGTAAGTCCTGCCCATGCCCCGCCATCTATTCCTGCTCTTCTGAGGATGATGTGCTGTTCATTGTGTTAACTGTGTTATTAATTACTGTACTGCTGTTGTTTTTAATTGCTTTAACTGCTTATTGCCTGTATTTTACTGTGCCCTTCGGCTCCTGTAAGCCGCCGCGAGCCTCAGGGAGTCGGCGGCATAGAAGCCCGAATAATAAATAAAATAAATAAATAAATAAATGATTGCATATTGAGTATTCATGCCAAGTTTGGTCCTGATCCAACAGTGTTTGAGTCCAGAGTGCTTCCTCTGATATAGGTGAACTACAACCCAAAACTCAAGGTCAATGCTCACCAAACTCTTATAGCATTTTCTTGGTTATGGGAGTTCTGTGTGGGAAATTTGACCTATCTCCATCATTGGTGGAATGCTCTCTTTGGATTGCAGGTCAACTATAAATTCCCAGCTGTTGAGCAAGACCTTCCTGTGTGTCTTTCTGCCATTCCTGCCAGGATATCTATGTTGTGTTC
Organism: Anolis apletophallus; assembly: GCA_030556195.1. Lineage (NCBI taxonomy): Eukaryota > Metazoa > Chordata > Lepidosauria > Squamata > Anolidae > Anolis > Anolis apletophallus. The sequence continues at coordinate 2,182 of JARBWK010001230.1, read as the reverse complement.
ATCAAATAGGTTCCAGGTTTCACACTGAGTGTATAAATACATTAAAACCATATTAACTATATGTATTACTGTGTTAGAGTGTCATTTTGTGTCATTTTGCTGGTGATGCCCCAGGATTTTGTAAATGTAAAAATGTGCTGTAACTCTCAAATGTCAAGGTCTATTTTCCCAAACTCATCAGTTCAAGCATTTGGGCATATTGAGTATTCACGCCTGCTTGGTCCTGATCCAACATTGCTTGAGTCCACAGTGCTTTCTTGATATAGGTGAACTACAACTCCAAAACTCAAGGTCAATGCCCACCAAACTTTTTATAACATTTTCTGGTTATAGGAGTTCTGTGGAAGTTAGGATTTTTCGTTACTTCAGGATATCTATGTTTTGTTCATCAAATAGCCCAGGTTTCACACGGAGTGTATAAACAGCTTATCAACATATTAACTATATATATTGTAAAGAGTAAACATTTATCATTTTGTTATGTTCCCAGATTTGGGCAGCTGTGTACAAGGGAGCCAAAAAAAGGCTGGGCATCGTCCCAAGATTTAACAAGGTATTTTGATGCTCTCTCTTCCCACTCTGGAGCAGTGTTTTTCAACCTTTTGAGCCGCGTGGCATTTTTTACATTTACAAAAATCCTGGGGCACATTACCAACCAAAATGACACAAATGACACTCTCAAACACAGTAATACATATAGTTAATATGGTTTTAAATGTATTTATACACTCAGTGTGAAACCTGGGCCTGTTTCGATGAACACAACATAGATATCCTGGCAGGAATGGCAGAAAGACACACAGGAAGGTCTTGCAGCTCAACAGCCGGGAGTTATAGCTGACCTGCAATCAAAGAGAGCATTCTGAACTCCACCAATGATGGAATGGAATCAAATTTCCTTAATACAGAACCCCCATAACCAAGAGAAAATACTATAAGAGTTTGGTGGGCATTGACCTTGACTTTTGGGGTTGGTTCACCATATCCAGAGAGCACTGTGGAGGGAGGGGGGAAAGGGGCGTAGGGGTTGGCCCCCAGTAGCGGCCGATGGGGCAAGCCCTTCCCCCCCCCCTCCTCCCCAGAAGCGGCAGCGTGAGCAAAGCGAGGGAAAGCAAGCAGAGGGAGGCTGGGAAAAAAGGGGCCCAAGTGGAGAAGAAAAAATGTTCAGCAGGAGGGGAAAAAAAGGGTATTGGAGGTTCCAAATTTTTCCCCGGTAAAACCTGATGATCGCCACGGGCCCCTCGTGTGCCATGGCACATTTGGGTTTGGGAAAAACTGCTCTAGAGGAGTTTAGCAAAAAATTGGGGGGAGATATGGGCAGTATCTTCCCCATGCCAACCTTTCATTAGTGATAAAACTGATACCCGGGGGCCCTTCCCCGAGTCACAACAGAGATTTCCACACTGTAGCCTCTACAAACAGCTTTTTCTTTTTTCTAAAACAAAAAAAGATCATCGGTAAGGCGAAAACCTCTTTTCTATCATTAAAAAACAAGGGGAAACTGTTTCATTCAGCTCAAACGTCCTTGGACATTCAGCCATTCCATTGTGCAGCCATGGGATAAAACATTTTGTTAAAAAAGAAGAGAAACAGAAGTTCAGCCAACTTAATGTAAATTATTTAGCCCGCTGCCCCCCTTTCTCTCTGCAGTGCTGGGGGTGGTTTGGGCTCATATTATGAATTTATAAAATAAAAAGGGTTAGTGTTAAAAAAAAAGAACAAATACAAGAATAAGCTTTATTCCCTCTTTTTTTGGGGCATACTTGGTTTTCAATCTTTTACCCCACGAAAAGGTTTTTAAGTGACTGCAGATAATATCTCAATATCATTTAAAGGCCCTTTTTCCCGTGCACTCTCTGCGTAGATTGATGAAAGGGTCAGCATTTTCAATGATATTGGCGAACTCAGCCTATCAAAAGGCATGTTTAACCACACCTTTTATCTCCAAACTGATTTTCCAGTCTTTAAAAAAAGCTTCTCCATAGACCCGGGGGGCTCAGAATGGTGATCTCGATCACCAGGGCCCATCTTTGGGCCTCATCCTGGTAATCTTCAGGCCCCCGACCAGGTTTTTGCTGTTGGTCCCTTCAGCGCCCCCCATGCTGCAAAGAAGTCCTCCGTGGTTTCCCCCCGCCCCTGCTTGGCCGCCCCCAAAGCCCAGAGTCCAAAGGAGAATGGGCCC
>JARBWK010001229.1:0-20444 GCA_030556195.1 Anolis apletophallus | reverse complement strand
CAAGCAATGCAATAAGAAGGGAGGGTGAGGAAAAACAGAGATGGCCCCATCGCAGCCTTCCGCAGCTCCCCGGGTGGCCTTTAAATAGGCTGCCCAGGCGGGAAGTGTGCAGGCCAGCCGAGGAGGGAAGCCTCCTGCTACCCCAGGGGCTTCTGGGAAAGAGAAGCCCCTGCATCTCAACACAAAATGGTGAGGGCAACCGCGACCCGCTCAGCTGGTAAGTCGGCCAAGCACATTCTTACATCCAAGATGAAGAGGAGGAAGATGCCCATGCTTATTTAAGTTGTCTTTGAGGCTGAAACGAAGAAGGGAGAGCACTGTTTTGTTTTTGTTTTGTTTAAACTACCTGCTACTATTATGTAGCTTCCAGCCCGGGAGGACTTTGCTTTAATGGTGTAAATAGACTGAAAACGAAATAAAACCCTCTCGTAAATACATGGTCCATTGGAGGAGACTACAACTCCCAACAGGAGTGTCCTGCAAACGGAGCGCCCTGAGGAAGCATTAGCAAACGCGAAACAGCCATCTTTGTTTGGCGTCAGAGTACTTCCAGCCGTAGGCGCCACCACAGCCAGCCCCTCTACATCAGCTTGCCACGAGGACAGTTGCCAGCTATCCGTGAGTCTGCTCACTCCGGACACCTTATAGATGGACTTATAGAGATCTCCAGTGTGCTATCCCATGCTCAGAGACTGATTTTGATATTGTAATGTGCATGAATATTAGCGCTGTGTCATTGTACTGTTATGATGTGATGTGCTATGAAATATAATATTGGATATGTTTATAGACCAGTAGTAGTGTGAATATATGCTCTAAATGTATAGCACACAGTGATCTATCCTTAGATAATACACAGGTATTTGCGTTATTGGGTTGGCACAAAAGCTGCTTCCTATTAAGGTATCACCATAACTTGGCAATGTAGAAACTCTCAAAATAGATTCCACTCCTTTCATGCTAATCATTTCAAAATTCCCACTGGAAAGAGCTTCTAGACAGGAAAATGTAATTTTTTTAAAAAAAAATCAACGCATCAATTGCAGTTTTTGCCATCTCGGGTAAGCTTTTGGAACAAAACCTTTGTGGATCCGGAGAGCTCATGCATTCAATATATTTGTAATGAGCATTATGAATGCAACCTGTACAGTTGTAGTAACAGTTACCATAAACTGACTGACATCACAACTAATCTAATTTATTTTCATGGGGTTATTCTAAATGTGACTTCATCTTGGATACATTGCAAAGATCATGTTTATGCCAACATTTTTATGACCATTAGGGTGTGTGTGTTTTTTTAAAAAAAAACCCAGATTAACCTCATTTATTTATTTAGAACATAAGAAGAGCCATGCTGAATCGGACCTCAGCCCATCTAGTCCAGCATTCTGTATCACACAGTGGCCCACCAGTTGTACACGGGGATCTCGAGCAGAAGGGAGGGCAAAACCTGACCTGCTCCCGACCCCCACAACCAGTACCCAGGGAAATCCTGCCTACCTCAACCAACTCCGAGGTGGCACTTGAATGTCCTTTTCAGTAACTACCGATACACTTGGTATCCATGAATCTGTCTAATCCTGCCTTGAAGTTGTTCAGGCTGACAGCTGTCACAACCTCCTCTGGAAGTGAGTTCCATAACCCAATGACCCTCTGGGTGAAGAAATATTTCCCTTTATTAGTCCTAATTTTCCTACCTTGGAGCTTCAGGGAGTGCCCTCTAGTCCTAGTGTTTTGTGACAAAAGAAAACAGTTTTTCTTTATTCACCTTTTCTATCCCATGCATGATTTTATACACTTCGATCAAGTCACCTCTTAAACGCCGTCTTTCAAGGCTGAAAAGACCAAGGCGTTGCAACCTGGTTTCATAAAGAGCCGCTCCATCCCTTGGATCATTCTTGTTGCCCTTTTCTGTACCTTTTCCAGTTCCGTTATATCCTTCTTAAGGTGCGGAGACCAGAATTGTACACAGTACTCCAAATGTGGCCTTACCATCGATTTGTAGAGAGGTAATACAACATTTGCTGACCTATTTTCGATTCCCTTTCTGATCATGCCTAGCATAGAATTTGCTTTTTTCACTGCTGCTGCGCAACTGGGTTGACATCTTCATTGAGCTGTCCACCAAGACCCCAAGATCCCTTTCCTGGTTTGTCTCGGAAAGCTTTGACCCCATCAATTTGTAGGTGTAGTTGGGGTTCTTTGCCCGATGTGCATGACTTTACACTTGTTTAGGTTAAAATGCATTTGCCACTTTGTTGCCCATTCACTCAATTTCGAGAGATCTTTCTGGAGCTCTTTACAATCAGTTTCATTTTTAACTACCCTGAACAATTTAGTGTCGTCTGCAAACTTTGCTACCTCAGAATTCACTCCCACATCCAGGTCATTAATGAATAAATTAAAAAGTAACGGACCCAAAACTGAACCTTAGGGTATGCCACTTCTCACCTCTTTCCACCCAGAGAAATGTCCGTTTATTACCACCCTTTGTTTCCTACAGTTTAGCCAGGTTCCAATCCAGGACAAGACCTGTCCCCTGATTCCATGGCTGAAGAGCTTATTTAGGAGCCTTTGGTGAGGACTTTGTCAAAAGCCTTTTGAAAGTCAAGGTAAACAATATCGACTGGGTCCCCTTTATCTATGTGTTTATTTACACCCTCAAAGAATTCTAACAAGTTAGTAAGACATGATTTGCCTTTGCAAAAACCATGTTGATTTTCCTTCAGCAATGCCTGTTCTTCTATGTGCTTAGTAATTTTTTTCTTTAATAATGGTTTCCATCACTTTGCCTGGAACTGAGGTTAGACTAACTGGCCTATAATTTCCTGGATCACCCTGGATCCTTTCTTGAAGATCGGAGTTACATTTGCCTCCCTCCAGTCCTCGGGTACAGTGCCTGATCGTAGAGAAAGGTTATATATTTTGGCTCGAATTTCAGCCATTTAGATCCCTGGTTCCCAACGTGGGACCCATGATCCACGGGGGGATAATTTGATTTTTTTGGTGGGGGGCATTCAAGAATGATTTATTAACAGTGATTTTTTTGCATTTACTGTGGCTCTAGGGGCCACATATCCAGTATAGAAATATATATTGTGACACACACATGTATGTATGTATGTATATAAAATTAAAATCAGAATGTCACAGCAGTCAGCTAGTGACAATGGACAAGGGGAAGGCCTGCTCATAAACAGGAATGGAGATAGCACAGAGTGAACTAGAGAGAAAAGGGGAGGCCACTTTCATCCCAAACACCCTACTCGCCCCAATGCTCTTTTAGCATTACAAGCTATACAGACTATATCAAATGTCTTTTTGTTCTGCATATGAATGTAGCAAGAAATCTGTGAAGAAAATCCAAAGCACAATTGCTATTTTCATAGGTAACTCAAAACTTTTTTAAAAAAATAGTTATGATTTTTTTAAAAAAAATATTAACCTGTTGTTGAAGACTTTCATGGCTGGAATCACTGGGTTGCTGTGAGTTTTCTGGACTGTATGGCCAAGTTCTAGAAGCATTCTCTCCTGACATTTCACCCACATCTATGGCAGGCATCCGCAGAGGTTGTGAGGTCTGTTGGAAACTAGGCAAGTGGGATTTATATATCTATGGATTGTCCAGGGTGGGAGAAATACCTCACAATCTCTGAGGATGCATGCCATAGATACAGGCAAAATGTCAAGAGAGAATGCTACAGGAACATGGGCTCACAGCAACCCAGATTATCAACTGCAAGAAAGTTAATATCAAGTGACAGAATATTCTCGCAAATTATCACCAAATACATGCAATGAAGTGGGACACTGAAATTACCCAGAATTACTAAAATCAGTTGGTTATTTTATTTTTCTCTTTGATAAATGCCATGTTCTTTGGATGCTTGTTTAAACCAAGTTAATGGCCTTTTATGCTTCCTCCATTTTATTTATTATTTATTTATTAATTTAATTAAATTAATTAATTTGTTTAATTTATTAGCCGCCACTCCCAGTGGCTCGGGGCGGCTTACAGTAAAATATTGCAATAAAACACAACAATATAGCATTAAAACAGGGAATAAAACAGTTAGGTAAAACACAGTCTTAAAAGATGGCTATCACAGCTCAAAGGCCTGTCGGAACAGGAATGACTTATAGGCCTTCCGGAAAGCCAACAGGTTGCGCAAGGACCTAACCTCTGGGGGCAACACATACCAGAGGGCTGGGGCGATGATAGAGAACGCCCTTCTTCGCGTTGAAGTAAGCCGGAACTCCTTGACACTAGGTACGGTTAAAAGATTCCCCTCTTTGGATCTAAGAGTTCTCATGGGACAATATGGGGTAGGCGGTCCCTCAAGTACACTGGCCCTAGACCATACAAGGCCTTGAAAGTCAGAACTAACACTTTGAAGGTGATCCGGAACTCAATAGGAAGCCAGTGCAGCTCCCGCAGAATAGGTGTAATATGGCAGCTTGCAGGAACTCCTGCGAGCAACCGAGCAGCAGCGTTCTGCACCAGATTAATTATCCGGGTCACCGACGAAGGCAGGCCAATGTAGAGAGTTTTACAGTAGTCTAGCCTTGAGATGACCGTAGCTTGGATCACCGTGGCCAGGTCGTGCCGAGACAAGTAGGGGGCCGGCCTCTGAGCCTGGCGAAGATGGAAAAATGCCACTCTGCTGACAGCAGAGACTTGGGCCTCCATTGACAGCAGAGGGTCGAGGATAACTCTGAGGCTCTTTACCGAAGACGACGGGCGTAATGCCACGCCGTCCAGGGTTGGAAGCTGGATATCCCCACTGCCCGGACGACCCAGCCAAAGGATCTCCATCTTCGCTGGATTCACCTTGAACCTACTGGCTCGCAGCCATCCACTAACGGCCTTGAGGCAGAGATGGAAATTATCGGGTACGGTTTCGGGCCTGCCCCCCATCCTCAGAATGAGTTGGGTGTCATCAGCGTACTGATGGCACTCCAGCTCAAAGCTACGCACCAACTGAGCAAGTGGATGCATATAGATGTTAAATAATAGAGGGCAGAGTATGGCTCCCTGGGGGACCCCACAAGTTAAGGGGGAGCCCCCGGAGACCACCTCGCCCCTCCTCACTCGCTGTAGCTGGTTCCGGAGGAAAGAGGACAGCCAATTTAAGTCTGTGCCCCTCACCCCGGCCCCAGCAAGATGGTGAGTCAAAAGATCATAATCTACAGTATCAAACGCTTCTGTGAGGTCCAATAACACAAGCAGTGCCGATCCGCCTTGATCCAGTTGGCAACGTAGCTGATCTGTGATGGAGACCAGGACCGTCTCCGTCCCATGCCCCGAACGGAAGCCGGACTGGAAGGGGTCTAGCCAGACTGTGTTTTCTAGGAATTACGGGATTTGGAATTTGGAAACCGATATTTAGGATTCTTAGTCAGAGCACTTCAAACTACAAATGTCAGGAGTCCATGGGATGCAGCCATGATAGCTAAAATGGAATCACAGTACTATAATCTATATATATACATTTCGAACAGTAGTGCAACTCAGCAAATAGACAACAAAACTATAAGCCGCAGAAGCACTGAAATCGGCAACACATACAAACATACCACGAGGTTATGTTTTCGGCCAAAAAAATCCAACCTACGTACCTGGCAACACCCCCAAACACAACCCCCAAAAAACGGCCAACGAAACTTCCAACCCTGCCTCTTTAGAACGTTTAGAATGTTCGCACAGAGGCCCCATTCCACAGACTGTAACGCATGCCTCCGTCGGGTTCCTCCGAGAATGATGAAAAACGAAAGGATAGCACGGAGGGAGGGAGGGAGGGAGGGAGGGACAGGAGGAGAAAACAGGGGAAGGAAAGAAGGAAGGAAGGACGGAGGGGAGGAGAAAGGACCCGCGTCAAGCCGTTGAGCCTGGAGGCGAGGTCTTCAAGCCGGCTGACTATGGAAGAGGAGAACAAGCAGCAGAGGTGCCAGCAGCAGCACCCTTTCTCTTCTTCTTCCCACTCCTTTCTAAAAGGCCATGCCTGCCTCTCGCCTGACCAATGGGGGCGAAGGCAGAACGGCCTTGGGGTGGGCGGGGCCTGCCACAAGCCCCACCCCTAATGAAACAGTGTGCTAGGAAGGAAGGAAGGAAGGAAGGAAGGAAGGAAGGAAGGAAGGAAGGAAGGAAGGAAGGAAGGAAGGAAGGAAGGGCTGAGCCGAGTTCAGGCTCCTCACTGACTGCAGGTGAGCTGGACTACTTCCCTTCTTTCTCCTTCCTTTACTTCTTTCCCTCCTTCCTCCTTTCTTTTCCTTTTCTCCCCTCCCACATTCCCAAGGAGGAGGCCTTCCAGGGCAAAGTGAGGAGGAGGAGGAGGAAGACTCCCCCCCCCACTCTTTTCCCCTTTTTGAGTTGCAGTGGTGAGGGGTCCCCTGAGCATCTACAGAGTTTCAGCTCCTGGGGAGGATTGGCCCAGGAGCCCAGCAGGGCTTGACATGGCCAAGGACTCGGATGGAGGAGTACTTTGGCATTGTGGTCCCTATACAGCAGGCCTGGGCCAACTTGGACCCTCCTTTCCTCCAGGTGTTTTGGACTACAACTTCTCTGAACTCCACCAACAATGGAATTGAACCAAACTTGGCCCACAGTACTCTCATGACCAATAGAAAATAATGGGAAGGTTTGTTGGGCATTGACCTTGAGTTTGGGAGTTGTAGTTCACCTCCATCCAGAGAGCACTGTGGGCTGAAACAAGGATGGATCTGGTCCAAACTTGGCACGAATACTCAATATGCCCAAATGTGAACACCAGTGGAGTTTGGATAAAAAAAGACCTTGACATCTGAAAGTTCTATTTAGTGGGATTTATAGTTCATATACAATCTGTGCCCTACCAAGGATAGAATTCGGCCACACTTCCCACACAGAACCACCATGATCAACAGAATATACTGTGTTTTCTGGTGGTCTTTGGCAACCCTTCTGACACCCCCTCACGACCCCCAGGTTGAGAAACGCTGCCTGCAGGCCACCCAGTCCAACTCCCTCCTTCACCAGGGCAAGAAAACATAATCAAAGCCCTCCTGACAGAGTCATCCAGCCATAGATATAGAAGGGAGGGAGGGAACTGAGGGAGGGAAAGAAAGGGAAGGAGGAGTGATAGAGAAAAAGAAAGAATAGGGGGAAAGAAGGGAAAGAAAAGTCGGAAGGAAGGAGGAAAGAGAGAAGGAAAAAGCTGAAGGATGAGGAAGACGGGGGAGAGCAAGAATAAAAGGCACAAAGGGATGTTGCTATTGTTCTTTGCCACAGGCACACACATATCTACATACACATATATACATATATACACATACACGCACATATATACATACACACACATATACATAAAGACATGCACACAGACACACATATATACATGCACACATACATATACACATATACACGCATATACATATACAAACACATACACAATATACATATACACACAAACAAGCACACACATATACACACATGTACACATAGACACACACAAAACACATATATACAGACTGGGCCACAGGAAAGAGGAAAACAAAGAAGACTGAAGAACGAAATAAAACAGTGAAAGAAGGAAGGAAACAAGGAGGGAAGAAAGGATGGATGGAAGGAAGGAAAGGAAAGCCATTTCATTCTCTACTTCCTTCTTTGCTTCTTTCCTACTTAATTTTCCATACCACCACACAACGCCACAGCAACGCGTGGCCGGGTACAGCTAGTTTTGTAGTATAAAAGGTCATTGCTCAACATGATATGTGATAAATCTTGTATGTGGAATTATTGATCCTTGGTTTGCATAGCTCTTATACTCTCAAGATTGCAGTATAAATGTGAGCTCTTCAATTTTGTTGTTTCTTTGCAGTTAGGAAACAACAGCCATGTCCAGTTTGTCCTCCACCTGTTGATGCTGCCTGTAAGGATGGCTGGATTGGATACCAAGGCAAATGCTACTATTTTTCGAAATCCGAAAAAAATTGGAGCAGCAGTGAAAATCATTGTTCCTCATTTGGTGCTGTTTTGGCTGTATTTGATACTCAGCAGGTTCTGGTAAGGAACCAGTATATGTTAGCATGAATGAGCTGTTGTATTTATTGATCTGACTAGCTGAACCCGGCACGCGTTGCTGTGCCCTATTTAGGAGATGTGAGGAAGTCTGGGCATGTAAGGGCTGGAAATGATGCATGTGTTTTGTGTGTGTTTATATGTGTATGTTTGTCTGTATATATGTGTGTGTTTTTGGGGTTGTGTGTAGAGATGTGTATAGCTGAACCCGGCACCCGTTGCTGTGCCCTATTTAGGAGATGTGTGGAAGTCTGGGTATGTATGGGTTGGTAGTGATGTGACTAAGTGTTTTGTGTGTTTTTTTATGTGTCTGTTTGGGTGTATATGTGTGTGTGTATGTGTGTGAATTGCAAGAAGAATAACCTTTTATTTTTTTACTGTGGGGGATGCGATGGGGACCCTGGGTAGGAGGTAGTTTGTTGCGTGGTGTTTCTCCCTCGGCCTCGTCTTCCGGGAGTGGCAGGGAGGTGGGGCGTTCCCTCGTCGCTCTTGCTCGCCGCTTCCCTGGCGAAGGTGGTGCCGAAGGGGGACCTTTGCGAGGAGGACGGGTGCGGCGCCTCCTTGGCTTCCCCCGTGGTCCCAGGCCGCGTGGGTTGGGTCCGGGATCGCTTGGGAGACTGGGAGTTGGAGGAGGAGGTGGATACGGGCATGGGACTTCAGTTCCCAGAAAGCTCCACCCCTGCTTCCCAGTGAGAGGCGCGGAGCCTTCTGGGAGGTGTAGTTCCTTGCCCGTAGTCGTCTCTCCGTCGTTCCCAGGCGCCCCATGGACCCTGGTTGCGCTGGCGCCACCGTGGCGGCTTCTCGCCCGCGTCCTTGTCCCTTCCTCTCGGCGGCTGCCATCCTGGGCTGTGTCCAGAACCGGATGGCAGTCGCCGAGGAAGGGTAAGGACGCTGGCGGAGAAGGTGAAGCGCCGCCGTGGCGCCTTCTCCGCTGCGTCCTTGGCTTTCCTCAGCGGCTGCCATCCTGGCCTGGGTTCAGATCCGGATGGCAGTCACCGAGAAAGGGCAAGGACGCTGCGGAGAAGGTGGCCAAGGCGGCGCCCGCGCGTCCCGGCTTGAGGAGCGGCCTGGTATCGGCGGAGGTGGGCATGGCGTCGGCGGCGCGGGTGGGGTAATGTCTTGGGGCGTGGAGGTGGGGTGGGAGGGAGGAGGAGGAGGGGCGGGGCCAAGGGGAGGCGGGGTGGGAGGGTGTGTTGGAGGAGGAGGAGGGGCGGGGCGTTGCCGCGGCGGCCGCCGCCTTGCGCTGTTTGTGCATGCGGGGAAAGGTTGTTTTTCAGGGGTCTTTTAGAGGGTGAAGGGTTGTTTTTCGGGGTGTTTTTGTGGGCCCTATAGGGACCTCGGGGTATGGGTCAGTGGTCTTGCGAGTTTCGTGGGTCTTGGACATGTAGTTTTCGCGCCTATTTGCCGGGTACCACGACCACTCTCTTTTTATATATATAGATTATTGCACATATCATAGCACAACTTCATGGGCTACTAGTCTGGGTCCAAGGTCTATTCAAAGTGTTGGTTATGCCCCATGAACACAAACAAACATCTTCCTCCCTTCCTCAACTGGAGGTGTGTATGTGTTTGTCTGTGTGCACCTATCTGTGACCTGTAAAGCCCAATAATAATAATAACAACAAACAACAACAATTAGAATTACTGACAGTGGGATCATTGCAATAATGAGCAACAGTGGTGACAGTGAGTCACCTTGGAAAATTCCTCTCAGGGTGTTAATAGTTCCATAGCTTTTGTTGCCCACGACTCATTTTTCAAATGCACTTGCTAGTGGCTAGAAGAATGAAATGAAAAAAATTTCATGTAGCTACATATACACACTCTTGTTTCATTGCAATTTTAGTGAACTTGCTAATATTTTCACAAACCCCAATGACATCCAGGCATTTGATGTTCAACTATGTGACAAATGCTTTTTTGTAATCAACCCAAGTTTTATAGAGGTTTGTTTTGCAGCTTTTGCAATTCTTCTTGGCCTGCACTTAAAAGCAATTGAGGCCAACAAAATTACCATTTGTCAAACTGCAAAAAGCCACCCTACTTAGATTATTTGCCAATACATCACATAGTCCTAGACACTTGGGAAATGCCCGACATGTGATCAAGTAAAAAGGCCAGCATGGTGATCTTGTCTGCTGTGTACTAATCTTGTTATGTATAATAACAATAACAATATATTTATATTCTGCCCTATCTCTTGGAGGTGGAACTCAGGGTAGATTCCAACATACAACAGCAAACATTCGGTGCTCCATAAACAGACAAATATCAACATAATAATCCCAGAGCAACCCCCACATATCAAAACAGCATAAGAGCCTAACATCAGTAAATTAAACCCAACAAGAAAGCAAACAAGTCTAGTACAGTCATTCTAACCACTACCATCACAAGCAACCCTACTAAACACATCCTCCACATAGAAAATTAAAACGAATGCACGAGACTCATATTCTCTGGCTGTTTTATTTCTCAATTTATTTTTCTCTTGAAATGCCATTCTAGTTTTAATAATACTTATGCTAAGCTCGGCTATCTTCATCATAGGTGATCCCTCGTGGTTGAGTATGATTGTCTTCTAGAAGTAGCCTCTTGGCGATGTACAGTATCTGTAAGTGACTGTAGAGACCTGTTATGGATCAGCATGTTCTATCACAGGGCTGTCCAACTGGCGGCCCGTGGGCCGTATACGGCTCCCAGCCCCTTCCCCACGGCCCCCTACCCTCCTGCAAGATATCTGCTTTTTAAGAAAATTTTTTTTGAATATTTTTTTGAATATTTTTTTTTCGTGGGGGGGGGGGTGAGGGGCGGGGTGGGGAGGAGGAGCGGGCTCTCTTCCTCCTCCTCCTACTTCCCTCCCTCCATGAGGCTGGGGATGGCCGGCTGCGGCCTTCCCTTTCGCAGTGGCCACAAACCTGAAGAAGCAGGCAGGCAGGCAAGCAAGTGGAGGTGAAGGGAAGGGAGGGGGAAGAAGGGGAGGCAGCAAATCAAGTGTGTGTGTGTTCGCCCTCCTCGTGCGCTCCCCCTCCCTGTTGCCTCGGCACTCTTTCCTGTCTTCTTGTTTCCCTCCCTCCCTCCCTCCCTCTCTCTCTCTCTCTCTCTCTCTCTCTCTCTTTCCCCCTTTCATTCCTTCCCCCTTCCACCACCTGAACGAAAGAGGGAAGGAGAGAGAGTGCACCGAGGGAGAGGGGGCGTGGCCAGAGCAAAAAAGGGGCAGGGCCGAGTTCGGAGCGCGCGCGGGGGGGTGCTCATCCATTCCCTTTCCGGCTTCCTCCTCTTCGTGCCAAGTTTAATCCTGATCCATCATTATTTGAGTCCACAGTGCTCTCTGGATGGAGGAGAACTACCACTCCCAAACTCAAGGTTCAGTACTTTCTGTTGCTCTCATGAGAGTTTAGTCTGCCAAGTTTGATTCAACATGGCTGAGGAATGCTTTGATTGTGTTTTCCCCTTATGGCAGAAGGAGGTAGGACTGGATGGCCCTTGTAGGTCTCCTATTCTAGGAACCCATTGTAATTAATATTATTATCATCATCATCAGAGGCTGAATGGTCATCTGTGAGGATTGCTTTGATTGTGCTTTCCCCTTATAGCAGAAGGAGATTGGACTGGATGGCCCTTGGAGGTCTCCTACTCCAGGAACCTGTTGTTGTTGTTGTTATTATTATTATCAGAGGCAGAATGAATATTATGCCTTATCATTCAGGGTTATATGGCTGTGTGGAAGGGCCCTGAGTCCACACTGCAATATAATCCAGTTCAAAGCAGGTTTTGTGGGGTTTCCTGCCTGGATATTCTGCGTTATATGGCTGTGTGAAGGGCCCTGAGTCCACACTGCAATATAATCCAGTTCAAAGCAGGTTTTGTGGGGTTTCCTGCCTGGGTATTATGAGTTATATGGCTGTGTGAAGGGCCCTGAGTCCACACTGCAATATAATCCAGTTCAAAGCAGGTATTCTGGGTTATATGGCTGTGTGAAGGGCCCTGAGTCCACACTGCAATATAATCCAGTTCAAAGCAGGTATTCTGGGTTATATGGCTGTGTGGAAGGGCCCTGAGTCCACACTGCAATATAATCCAGTTCAAAGCAGGTTTTGTGGGGTTTCCTGCCTGGATATTCTGAGTTATATGGCTGTGTGAAGGGCCCTGAGTCCACACTGCAATATAATCCAGTTCAAAGCAGGGACTGGGACTTGAGACTGGGATTTTGGTGTTCATCTCTATCTCCAAGTCAAAGCCCCGGTGTCGTCCACAGACACCTCCAAGGCGGGGAGGGGGCGGAGCTGGGGAGGGGGCAGAGCCGGGGCGGGGGTGGAGCCAGGGAGGGGGCGGAGCCGGGGAGGGGCGGAGCTGGGGGAGGGGGCAGACCCTTCGGCTCCCCAGGTGATCGGTGACCGGAATTCCGGCCCATGGGCCCGTAGAAGTTGGACAGCACTGTTCTATCACAATGAGACTATTGATTACCAGAAGGAAGGTGGTCCTGTCAAGGGTTTTCTTGACGTATCTTCCTCTTGGCACATTTTTTTCCCTTTGCTCTCAACTTGAGCATCTTCCAAATCCACAGCACTGTTGGTAACAGCTAGTCTTCAATGACCAAGGCTTCTGTGTTTACATCACTTTTTAATGCTTTTTTAAATGTCAGGCACGACTTGAGAAACTGTAGGTTATAAGAGAATTGGCAGTCTTCAAAGAAGTTGCCCAGAGGACGACTGGATGTTTGATGTTTTACCATCCTGTGAAAAGTTTCTCTCATGTCCCCGCATGGGGAGCTAGAGCTGACAGATGGGAGCTCACCCCACTCCCCAGATTTGAACTGCCCACCATTCGGTCGGCAGTTCAGCTGGCACAAGGGTTTAAACAATTTCTAGCTTTAAATCCATCTTTAAATCGCTTGCTTTTCCACAGTCATCCTGTTTTCCATTCTTGAGCTGAGAGTCAATTGTCTGCTTTGAGAGACAATGATCTGCATTTCAACTGTACCCTCAACTCACTTCTAACATGATAAATAAGGAGGACTTATTATACCCAACTCATATAAGAGAAGCATTACAGAAGCATTTCTCAGCCTGGGGGTCGGTACCCCTGGGGACAGGCATGTAGCTAGGGGGGGGGGCCTAAGGGGGGCTAAGGGGGGTAAAATTTTCAGGGTGGTTTATTTGGAAAGGGGCAATCATTCCCCAATTCCTGCCTGTATGCACAAGTTTGATCCAGATCCAGCATTGGCTCGGTTCAATGCCCTGTGTTGTTGTTGTTAAAAACAGTTATTCTACATTAAAATGAAGTTAGTTACTAATATCTTGCCTCCAAGGGCAGAATATGTAATTTAGAGCCTGCATCTTTAAGAGTAGGGGAGGTGTTAGGAGCCCTAGCTTTAGAATTCTGGGTTGTGCAGTGGGGATTTCAGGTTAGTTTAGAATTAGCAGAGAGTTAGCTTGAAAGGATGACAGAACAGCTAAAATGAAAAGAAGTCAAAAGAGCATAGCTGAATTCTTCAAAAAGCCCAGAGAGGAAGACATTTCATCTAAAGTTAAAGGTAACTTCTGTTTTATTCAGAACTACCTTGGGGACCCGGCCCTGCCCGGGTTATTTGAGAAAGTTTAAAAAGAAAAAGGATTGAGCAAGCAGTGTATTATACATAGTTAATTTGGTGTTATCTGTATCTGTATACCTTTATAAAACGGAATGTTTGTATGTGTGTATGTGTGTACATTCAAACAACAGGATTTCTTCCCACTGAGGGGGAAAAAGCCAGCATCCCAGAATCCAGGCCTCTACATTCAAACAACAGGATTTCTTCCCACTGAGGGGAAAAAAGCCAGCAACCCAGAATCCAGGCCTCTACATTCAAACAACAGGATTTCTTCCCACTGAGGGAAAAAAGCCAGCAACCCAGAGTCCAGGCCTCTACATTCAAACAACAGGATTTCTTCCCACTGAGGGGAAAATGCACAATCAACATTCCCTCCCCCTTGGCTCTGTGAAAACAAAATGGATTCCTGTATTCTCCTCCCCTCAGCTTTTAGAAAACGGCTGCCTGCCATGCACCCTTTTAAAGTTACCAATAGCAGGCCATAACATTACAGGCCCCAAAATAGAGTTTAGGGCAGGATGGCCGATGAATGATGGGATTTGGATCCCAATTCACTTCCCAGAAAACATTGTAGCCCCTACAAATCCCCTTCTCCCAGATAGGCCCAAAAGAGGCATCCACCTTCCCTCTTCAACACAGTGTCAGAGAAAGGCAGCTTCTGACAGGATCTTTAGAACAGGCACTGTCACTCTACAAGGTAAGGCCCTACTTCACTCAAAAGACACAAGAGAAAACAATAAATACCTTTCTCTAATGCCTTTTAATGCTTATATAAATAATTCTGGCCCAAAGCCCCCTCACCCAGCCTCATTGGACCTTAATGCTAATTCCATGCAGGCCTTTTCCATTTTTTTTTACTCCTTTCTGTTTTACACCGGTATATTTTTGTGTTTTTTAATCAGGTGTGGCAGCTTCAAAATGTCTCAAAAAAGGAAAAGTACGATTGGAACAATCCCACCAATAGCAAAAAAAAAAGGAAAATTCCAACAGGAATGTTGTAAGCTGTTTTGGATCCCATGAGGGAGAAAATTAAGATTAAGAATATTAATAATATAAAAAGTATAAACAATAAAATGTTTCTTTCTCACCTCTCTGACTAATTTCTACAGCTGTAAATTGAAAAGATATACTAATACATACCATTAAAAATGCATTACTTGGTAAGTAGATAACTAGGTTGGTCTTGCACTGATGGAAGTTGCACCACATCAGCTGTACAAATTTATAAATGGCCCTATTTATACAATTATGCATTTTCTAATAGGTATATTCTTAAAATCCAAAATCAAAGGACTATTTCTAATGTTTATCCTTACCAAATTGACCTGGCCAACATCGGGTACCTAAACAACATGCTGAAGTTCAATGGGGATGACTTCGTATAATACGAGTCCATCTACAACCTTACCCATTTTACTATTGAAACCATTCATATATATTTTTTAAAAAAATCTTTATTTCAAATAACCAGGAACAAACTTGGCACACAGAAACCTAGTAACCCAACTAACTTCCTGGTACAGTTTGGGGGAGGATGGGAAGCAGATGATAAGATTTACAGCACCTTCACCCATTCTCAGACACCACGGTGACCCCCACCAATGAGAGATCTGAACCAAACTTGAGTTTTATTAAGACATAGCAAAATATATGAACAAACGGATATTACCTAATATCAAAAAACAAACAATAAACTTTCTCAAAAAACCAGGGCAGGCCCGGGTACCCAAGCTAGTGTGTGTGTGTGTGTGTGTGTGTGTGTGTGTATTAGTCATGAGCAAAAAGGTCAGAAAATCAAAAGCACCCGGAAGGAATTCGTAAGGGGGACTTTATAGTTTATACGCATCGCAGTAGCAATCCCGGAAGTGGACTTCCTTTTACGGTCCTTGAGGCCGACAAAATGCGTAAGGATCGTAACAATTTCTAAATTATTGTAGTACTCACACACTTCTCCCTCTCTTCTTCTCCCCCTCAATTCCTTCCCACCTTCATTCATCTTCTTTTTCCCGCATTTCTATGGGGAACTGGAAGTGACGCTGCTGCCTGCCAGGCATTCTTGGCTTTCTATTGGCCGCCTCCTCTTCTCCTGAGGGAGGGGGCCAATGGGAGGGAGTGACGTCTCTCAGGCCCCGGCCCCTTGGCAGCAAACAGGAAGAGCGACCCGGCTGCATGTGGCTCGGCAGAGGTCCTTCCTCCTTCTCATCCTCCCTCCCTCCCTTCCCAGGGAGGAGCTATTGCAAGGAAGCATTCAGCATTATGGTGAGCCACATTCCTTCTCCCTCCTTCCATTAAACCCTTTCATCCTTCTTCCTTCCCTGCCCCTTCCCTCTCTCTCTTTCTCTCGCTCGCTTCCTCCTCCTGCTGCTCCGTGCGCTCGTAGGCGCTCAGGCCCTCCATCGCCCGGCCTTCTCTCCCCCCCCCCCCCCCGCGATCTGCTATCGCCCTCCCAACCAAACTCCAGAGGCAGACTGCTATCTGGAAAATGAAATTAAACAGGCCTCAAAAAGCAATAAATTAGTCATAATGGGGGACTTCAACTATCCCCGAATAGATTGGCTAAATTCTTGTTCTACGCATGAAAGAGAGACAAGGTTCCTCGACATGCTAGCTGATTATTCCCTTGAGCAGATGGTCATGGAACCAACCAGGGAAAGGGGATCCTGGACTTGGTGCTAACTAATGAACAAGATCTCGTTCAAGATGTCCTTGTAACTGAGCCCATAGGTACCAGTGACCACAACACAATAACCTTCAACTTAAGTTTGGATAGCAAACTGTCAGTGAAAACTAACACAGAGACCTTAAATTTTCACAAAGGAATTTCACCAAAATGAGAAAAATAGTAAAGAACAAACTAAAAGGAACAGTAAAAAAATCAAATCCCTCCAAAATGCTTGGAAACTGTTTAAAAATACTTTAAAACAAGCCGAACTAAAATGCATTCCTAAAATAAGAAAGAGGCCGGGAAAGTCCAAGAGGACATCAGTATGGCTTACAAATGAAGTAAAAGATGTGATTGGAAAGAAGAAAAACTCATTTAAGAAATGGAAGGCTCTTCCTACTGAGGAGAACAGAAAGGAACACAAGCTCTGGCAAACTAAATGCAAAGCAACCGTCAGGAAAGCCAAGAGAGATTTTGAGGCACATATAGCTAAGAACATTAAAAAAAAATAGCAAAAACTTCTTTAAGTACATCAGAAGCAGGAACCCAACTAGAAAAGCAGTTGGGCCACTTGACGAAAAATGGTAAGAAAGGGACGATAAGTGAAGACAAGGAGATTGCTGAGCGGCTAAACGACTTCTTTGCCTCCGTTTTCACACAGGAGGACAGACAACATATGCCTGCAGCTGAGTCAGTTTTTTCAGGGAGGGAATTAAGTGAATTAAACCAGATAGAGATAAACAAGGAAGATGTTCTCACATGCCTTACTAAACTAAATGTCAACAAATCACCAGGGCCAGATGGCATCCACCCCAGAGTTCTTAAGGAACTCAAGTGTGAAATTGCTGAAATTCTAGCCAAAATATATAACCTTTCTCTAAGATCAGGCACTGTACCCGAGGACTGGAGGGAGGCAAATGTAACTCCGATCTTCAAGAAAGGATCCAGGGGTGATCCAGGAAATTATAGGCCAGTTAGTCTAACCTCAGTTCCAGGCAAAGTGATGGAAACCATTATTAAAGAAAAAAATTACTAAGCACATAGAAGAACAGGCATTGCTGAAGGAAAATCAACATGGTTTCTGCAAAGGCAAATCATGTCTTACTAACTTGTTAGAATTCTTTGAGGGTGTAAATAAGCACATAGATAAAGGGACCCAGTCGATATTGTTTACCTTGACTTTCAAAAGGCTTTTGACAAAGTCCCTCACCAAAGGCTCCTAAATAAGCTCTTCAGCCATGGAATCAGGGGACAGGTCTTGTCCTGGATTGGAACCTGGCTAAACTGTAGGAAACAAAGGGTGGTAATAAATGGACACTTCTCTGGGTGGAAAGAGGTGAGAAGTGGCGTACCCCAAGGTTCAGTTTAGGACCGTTACTTTTTAATTTATTCATAAACGATCTGGATGTAGATGTAAATTGTGAGGTAGCAAAGTTTGCAGATGACACTAAACTGTTCAGGGTAGTTAAAAATGAAACTGACTGTAAAGAGCTCCAGAAAGATCTCTCGAAATTGAGTGAATGGGCAACAAAGTGGCAAATGCATTTTAACCTAAACAAGTGTAAAGTCATGCACATCGGGGAAAAGAACCCCAAATACACTTATCAACTGATGGGATCAAAGCTTTCTGAGACAAACCAGGAAAGGGATCTTGGGGTTTTGGTGGACAGCTCAATGAAGATGTCAACCCAATGCGCTGCAGCAGCGAAAAAGCAAATTCTATGCTTGGCATGATCAGGAAGGGAATCGAAAATAGGTCGGCAAATGTTGTATTGCCTCTCTACAAATCTATGGTGAGGCCACATCTGAGTACTGTGTACAATTCTGGTCACCGCACCTCAAGAAGGATATAACGAACTGGAAAAGGTACAGAAAAGGGCAACAAGAATGATCCAAGGGATGGAGCAGCTCCCTTATGAAATCAGGTTGCAACGCCTTGGTCTTTTCAGCCTTGAAAGACGGCGTTTAAGAGGTGACTTGATCGAAGTGTATAAAATCATGCATGGGATAGAAAAGGTGAACAAAGAAACAATATTTTCTCTGTCACACAATACTAGGACTAGGGGGCACTCCCTAAAGCTCCAAGGTAGGAAAGTTAGGACTAATAAAGGGAAATATTTCTTCACCCAGAGGGTCATTGGGTTATGGAACTCACTCCCAGAGGAGGTTGTGACAGCGGTCAGCCTGGACAGCTTCAAGGCAGGATTAGACAGATTCATGGATACCAAGGGAATCAGTAGCTACTGAAATGGACATCCAAGTGCCACCTCTGTGTTGATGGAGGCAGGCAGGATTTCCCCGGGTACTGGTTGTGGGGGGTCGGGAGCAGGTGAGGGTTTTGCCCTCTTTTCTGCTAGAGATCCCTGTGTACAACTAGTGGGCCACTGTGTGACACAGAATGCTGGACTAGATGGGCTGAGGCCCGATTCAGCATGGCTCTTCTTATGTTCTTTGGTTCTTATGTTCCCTCTCTCTCTTTCTACTGCCCCCTTGCCTTTCCTTCCACTCTTCCTTCTTTCTTTCCTCCTCCCTCTCTTTCACCTTCTTTCCTTCCTTCCACCCTTTCATCCTTCTTCCTTCCCTGCCCCTTTCCTCTCTCTCTTTCTCTCACTCGCTTCCTCCTCCTGCTGCTCCGTGCGCTCGTAGGCGCTCAGGCCCTCCATTGCCCGGCCTTCTCTCCTCCCCCCCGCTTCCCTCTCTCTCTTTCTACTCCCCCCTTCCCTTTCCTTCCACTCTTTCCTTCTTTTCTTTCCTCCTCTCTTTCACCTTCTTTCCTTCCATCCACCCACCCACCCATCCACCCTTTCGTCCTTCCTTTCAACTGTTCTCCCTCCCTCCTGCCCCTCTCTTTCACCCTCCTTTCCTGCCACCCTTTTATCTTTTCTTCCTCCTCCCTTTCCCTCCCCTCCCCTTTCCTCCCTCCATTCCCTTCCATCCTTCTCTTCCACTCCTTCCTTCCTTCTCCTGTCCAGATCCATCATTGTTTGAGTCCACAGTGCTCTATGGATGGAAGGTAAACTACAACTCCAAAACTCAAGGTCAATGCCCACCAAAGCCTTCCATATTATGTACCCATTTAACAGTGGCTATTTGAATTGTACACACTCTGTATGATACGTTTGATACTCATGTAACTTGTATTTTCAATGTGATTTTCAAATGCTATTTGATGCCTTGTATATTGGTTCTCACCTAGTGAACCCAGTTCTTTGTATCTAAAGCCATTTTGTTATGATAATTCCTCCCAAACCCCTCCAGTATTTTCTGTGGGTCATGGGGGTTCTGTGTGCCAAGTTTGGTCCAGGTCTGTCATTCATGGGGTCTCAGCTGTGAAGTCAGAGCTGAATTGGTCAGTACTGCGAATCCCATCATCCGTTGTCCATCTTCCCCAAACATATTGTTTTGTGATTAATCCCTATGCTTTGAATTTGGTCAATTTGTAACAATGAAAATACATCCTGCATATTAGATATTTGCATTAGAATTCATAAGAGTAGCAAAATTATGAAGTAGCAATGAAAATATGGATGGGGTCACCACACATGAGGAACCACTGCATTAATACATATATCTTTCTGTTTAATTGCTATTAGGAAATAAAACGTGAACAAAGGAAGGAAGGAGAAAAGGAAGAAGTAGAGAAAGGGGGAGGGAAGGAAGAGAAAAGGGATGTGGAACCAAAGAGCAAAAGAAGGAATGAAAGAAGAGGGTACAGAAGGAAGAAAGGGAGGGGAAGGGGAAAATAAGGGGGGTGGGGAGAGAATTGTTCCTCACTTTCACAATTGTCCTGAGAGCCAGTAGCTACTACTACCTCTTATATTTATGTTATACATCCACAGCTCCAGTAAATTGCACCAGAGGTGAAGGGGAATGTTCCCCCTTGATTTGCCTGTGTTTTTTTACTTTCCCCTGCTTTTCCTACTTTAGAACTAATTAAGAATTTCGATAGTAATTACGTTACATTCAGACTTTTTGATTTTTTTCTTAAGTCTTTAATTACTGTATCCAAAAATTTGGGAAGAAACATTTCTGTTAAGAATCACAATTTTTTTGGATCAACTAGCTTTTCCAATATATATATATATATATATATATATATATATATGTAACTACTCTCCAAAACACGG
>JARBWK010001228.1:0-20450 GCA_030556195.1 Anolis apletophallus | reverse complement strand
CCCCAGAGGCAAACTCAGGACTCACACCCACAAAGAGAAAGGCATCCCACTGAAAAGGCAATGCTTAATCTTATAGATGAAGAGGAAAGGCTATTTGAAAGGTTTTACTCAATTTGGAGTCATGTGTCAGTTTTAGCACTTCAATTTGAATGTTCTGTGAGTCCCGAGGAGTCACACACTATTAGGGTAGAGTTCAGAGAAGCTCCCTCAGGGGAAGGCGGAAAGGGAATCAGAAGCTTTGGCCAGACCCGGGCCACCCGGGGGCAAAGGGCAAGCTGTGCCCCAAGACATCCCCCTCCCTCCATTAAGACCTGGGTCTCTTCATTGCCTGGGTCTCTTCATTCCTTTCTTCCCTTGTTGCTCTAGTCACTGCCTTTGCTTCCACCACTTGATGCTTCTACTTCCGAAAGCTGGCTTCCAACAGCCATAGGACAGGGAATAGGGGTCCTCCTTCACTCCCCTTGCTATGGATGGCTTCTGGCCTGGAGTGTTATTTTTAATGACACTCCACAAACTCTGAATGAAGAACCCAAAGATCATCTGAGGCCTTTTCCACACAGCTGAATAAAATCCCATGTTATCTGCTATTATTATTATTATTATTATTTATTTCGACTTGATAAACCGCCCTTCCCGAGGCTCAGGGCGGTTTACAACATATAAAAAACAGCATATAAAACACCAAAGATTAAAATGCATAAAATTACATCTTAAAAACGATCATACAAAACATAGCCAGACATAGCTGGTTTATACAGAGTCATAGTGGTGCGGCAGAGTGGCAATATTAGTCATGCGCCGTCGGACATCATGAACCTTATGAACTGGGATATATGGCAGTGAGAACTCAGATCACCCTGTTTAAAGTAGATATTGTGGGGTTTTCTGCCTCAATATTCTGGGTTATATGGCTGTGTGGAAGGGGCCTGAAATATATGGCAGTGTGGACTCAGCTAACCCAGATCAACGCAGATATTGTGGGGTTTTCTACCTTGCTATTCTGGGTTATATGGTTGTGTGGAAGGGGCCTGAAATATGTGGCAGTGTGGACTCAGATAACCCAGATCAAAGCAGATATTGTGGGGTTTTCTGCCTCAATATTCTGGGTTAGATGGCTGTGTGGAAGGGGCCTGAAATATATGGCAGTGTGGACTCAGATAACCCAGATCAAAGCAGATATTGTGGGGTTTTCTGCCTCAATATTCTGGGTTATATGGCTGTGTGGAAGGGGCCTGAAATATATGGCAGTGTGGACTCAGCTAACCCAGATCAACGCAGATATTGTGGGGTTTTCTACCTTGCTATTCTGGGTTATATGGTTGTGTGGAAGGGGCCTGAAATATGTGGCAGTGTGGACTCAGATAACCCAGATCAAAGCAGATATTGTGGGGTTTTCTGCCTCAATATTCTGGGTTATATGGCTGTGTGGAAGGGGCCTGAAATATATGGCAGTGTGGACTCAGATAACCCAGATCAAAGCAGACATTGTGGGGTTTTCTGCCTCAATATTCTGGGTTATATGGTTATGTGGAAGGGGCCTGAAATATATGGCAGTGTGGACTCAGATAACCCAGTCAAAGTAGATATTGTGGGGTTTTCTGCCTTGGTATTCTGCACCTGGCGACGAAAGCCCAGCGGGGATACCAGAGCGGCCTACAGAGAACAGCACAGGCTATACGAACACGAGATCAAAAAGGCTAAGAGATCCTATAATGCGGCCCAGATCACAGCCGCGGGCTCCCACACGGCACAGATCTTTAAGGTAGTCCGGAGTCTCCTCGCATCCCCACGGAGTGAACACAACAACTCGGCGATAACAGCTGATGACCTCCAAAACTACTTCATCGGAAAAATCGCGGCACTTCGACATGACTTGCCGCTGACCCCCGAGGAAGGGGACACGAGGTCCCAGCACCTCACCCGGACAAATGAACACCGTCTCTCAGAATTCAGCCCACTAACAACGGAAGAGGTGAGAAGGCTGGTGACCGGGGCAAGAGCGACGACCTGCCCAACGGACCCCTGCCCATCACATCTAATTAAGTCCAGTATTGATATCATGTCGGGTGCTTTGAGGACTTGGTGAATCTCTCCCTAGAGACAGGCGCCTTTCCGGACTCCCTGAAAGAGGCCAGAGTCAGCCCCCTCTTGAAAAAGACGAACCTTGACCCCGACGACCCAGCAAACTACCGCCCGGTTGCCAACCTACCCTTCCTGGGTAAGCTCCTAGAGCGAGCGGTAGAAAGCCAATTGCGGGACTTCCTAGATCGATCCGGGGCTTAGACCCGTCCCAGTCGGGTTTCCGCGGTCACGGGAGTGGAATCCGTCCTCGTAGCGATCACTGACGACATCCGCCGTCAACTGGACAGGGAGGCTCGGCAGTCCTAGTCCTTTTGGACCTAACTGCGGCCTTTGATACCGTTGACCATGACTTGCTCCTCTACCGCCTGGCTGCCTCTGGGATCCAAGACAAGGCTTTGACCTGGCTGGAATCGTTCCTGCGAGGCCGCTCGCAGCGGGTTGAGTGGCAGGGTCAGGTCTCTAGGAAAAGTGAATTGGAGTGTGGAGTCCCCCAGGGTGCTATTCTATCTCCCACCCTCTTCAACATCTACGTCCAGCCCCTGGCCAGCATTGCTAGGAGCCATGGGTTCTCCTGCTACCAATATGCAGACGATACACAGCTGCTCCTGAAGCTTGACCCAGGGTCATCGTCGGTGCCGGACAGCTTCAGCCAAGGGTTGAGAGCGGTGACGAGCTGGCTCAGAGCACATAGACTCAAAATCAACCCGGCAAAACGGAGATCCTCTGGCCTGGCCGACCCGACCCTCACCCACCGCTGCCACTCTTTGAGGGCGAGTCCCTATCCCCTGCTCCGGCGGTGAAAAGCCTGGGAGTGATCCTGGACGAAAAACTAACAATGGAGGCCCAGATCCAGGCTGCAGCCAAAGGCGCCTTTTTCCATCTCCGTAGGGCACGACGGCTGGCCCCCTACCTACCACCTGAGGCGCTGAGAACCGTGGTACATGCCACCGTTGTCTCGCGCCTGGATTACTGCAATGCCCTGTACGCGGGCCTCCCCCTGTCCACAACCAAGAGGCTAAAACTCATCCACAACGCAGCGGCCAGACTCATCTCTGGGTCATCAGTGAGGGACCACATTTCCCCTATTTTAAAAGATCTCCACTGGCTGCCCCTAGAGTTCAGAGTGCTCTACAAACTTTTGGTGCTCACTTTTAAAGCACGGCATAACATTGGGCCAGCCTACCTGAGCGCCCGGCTGACGGTCCAACGCAGCGAGAGGCCAGCACGTGCCATAAACGGTGATCGGATGACCATCCCTGGGGTGCGAGAGGCTCGGCTGGTAGAGACCCGGCGGAGAGCTTTCTCCGTGGCGGCCCCCATGATCTGGAACTCACTGCCACCCGCCCTCAGAGCCACTTCGACCCGGACTAGGTTCCTGTCAGACCTGAAAACCTGGCTCTTCCGCCTAGCGTTTGGGGCCTGATCGGTACCTTGAATGACTGAGCCTCTCCTTGCCGTCTGTATCTATGTTTTTAAATTGATGTACATTGATGTATTTTGGGGTTTTTAAATGATGTAAGTCGCCCGGAGCACCGGTGGTGGAGGGCGACTCACAAATATTAAAGTATTATTATTATTATTATTATTATTATTATTATTATATGGCTGTGTGGAAGGGCCCTGAAAAGCTATTCAAAAACAGCACGAATCTCTCCAAGCAGCAGAACTTATTTCAAATGCTAGAACCAAGTGTTGAGAAGATGGCTATTAAAAAATAGACCCTCCATTAACCAGCACCCATGATTGATAGGTGCCAGATAAATGTAATTTCTGATTGCTTGAGAGTTACTGTTAAAATAGGCCTAATACCCATCCTAAACCATCCCATGCATTGACTTGATATTAATGTTGAAATGCAGTCCATCTGCTTTGAGCTGGAATAGGCTACAAACACGCTCTGGCAAGCCCACGGAGGCATCTCCGGCAAGCCAAGGGCGGGTGAGCAAGAATGGGCCCCAGTAGAAGCCCCCCCCCCGTGGCTCTCCCAAGCTCCCCGCCAGAGCCCACAACGTGTTTGTTCCGTGTGGGGGAGGGACTCGTCCTACCCCCCACCCCCCGTTGCTTGCCTCGGGCCCGGCAGGGCTGGCCTCTGTTTGGTGACCTGCTCCAGGCGCCTTGCTTGGAGCCCCCCGCCTGGCGGAGGGTGGGCAAGAACTCCGGGCATCCCCTGAGCTCGCTGGGGGCGCCCTCTCCTCACTGCCGCATCCTTTGGACTCGCCAGGGCCAGCCACGTGGTTTTGCAGCCGGGGAGAGTAACTCGCTCTCTCCCACCCCTCGCCCCTCCTATTTCCCACGGCACACCTGATGATCGTTCACGGCACACTAGTGTGCCGCGTCCACACTGGTTGGGAAACACTGATATAAAGGATCACACTTCAGCCTCCTTTTCGCTGTAGACATCCCAAAACTTGGAATATTTCCTTGGAAGGGCTCCATCTCTTCAGCTTGGCAAACTTGAGCCACCAAACAGTTCTTGTGGCAAAATTCAGAGGTAAATTGCAGTTCCCCGCATTTCCAAGAGATGTGGGGGTCATGCAGCGTCAATCACACTATTCCCAACACAATGGGAAAATTTGGTCACCAAAAAGGAAATGTCCTCTTGATGTTCTCGAACCCACATCTTGGTGGGAATAGTCCACTGGCTCACCGGGCCTGATTTTAACGTTCGCCCATCAATGGTTTGCCCCACCCTGGGGTCCTTTAAGTCTATATATTCCAGCCCCAAGAAGTTTGTGTACTCTTGTTCATGAAGTTATTTGTTGCACCCGAATCCACCATGGCGTGTACCATCACTGGACCTCTCTTGGCCGACCTCAAAGTAACTAGTAATAAAAACAGAACACCGGTCTGAGGCTCAGGGGAGGTAGTGGTGACCAAGCCGGCGAGCCTCTCTAAGCTCGGTCGTACCCTTCCCCCGTCGGTTGAGATGCTTCTTCTCTCGCGTCCGAACGATTCATCGCCACCGCCACCCGTGGCACAAATCGCTTCTTGACTGGGCACTCTCGAGAGAAATGTCCCGTGCCCCCACAATACCAGCACAGATTCAGCCACTGATGTCTGGCCTTCTCCGCCGTACCAAGTTTGGGACGCGTATGACCCAGCTGCATCAGTTCCTCCTGAGCTAAACACTTGACCGGCAGGGAGGGTCGCCCTGGAAACTGCAACTCCGGACCCGGAGGAGTTCTCTTGGTAGCGGGGCGTTCCGAGGTTCCCTGGCTCCACTGGCGGTGAAAGTGAAGGTTAGCATCCAGCCTTAAACATAATGTAATTATTTCCTCCAATGTGGCAGGGAGGTCAGCAGTCCGAAGAACCTCTCCCTGCAGCTCTGGATTCAGTCCTTCTAAAAATTGCTCACGTAACGCCTCATCGTTCCAAGTTACTTGAAAGGCCAACACTTGAAAAGCAGAAATATATTGAGCCAAGGGCTGATCCTGCTGCAGCAATCGATGTAACTTTCGATCAGTTAGTTCTTTATTGACTGAACTGCCCCAGGTATCCTTGATGTGATCCAGAAAAGTCTGGGCAGTGAGTGTCTGAGCGGCTCCAGCTGTAAACAACGAGGTGGCCCACGTAGCCACCTGTCCTTCCAAAAGGCTGTATACAAATGTCACTTTCAACTTCTCAGTCGGAAGTTCTGTTGCACGGGCTTCTATGTGAGCCATGCACTGGCTCCTAAAGATTTCCACAGCCGCCATATCTCCGCTGAATTTGGTTGGTCCTCGAGGTCTCGATCTTAACTGTATCAGCTCCTGTTGTTGAGCTTGTACCGTGGCCTGGAGTTGCAGGTACTGCTCAAGGGTAGGCTGCTGAGACATTTTGCAGCTGGCTTTCCGCCTCAGTCCTGTTGTGGAGATTTAAAGGGCAAATGGAGTTCCTGGTCAAGCTGTCGCACACCGGCCGAGAACCAGAGCCCTTTAAATATTCACACAACCACGGCTGGAAATAACAGTCTATTTATTGAAGTAAACAATGTCCAAAAAAAATTAACAGTAAACATGAAAATAGTCAAGGCAAAAAGCATTCGAAAAAATCCCAGGAAATGTTCCCAAAGCCTCAGGCTAATTAAGTTGTAAGGTCTCTGAATATAATTCCACTAAGAAGCAACAGAACTTAAAACTAGGATAGTCCCAAAAAAGGCAAAGTTCTGTCATGAATGACCAAAAAAATCATGAAATCAGGAGTAGAATCGGTAGAATCGAAAGTTGACCAAGAAATGAACTTCAGCGTTTTCAGGGCTAATAACAAGATGTCAACATTCTAACAGTTCCCTCCCTTTTCCCTGGGAAAGTAACAGCTGCGCTAGATTCAGCAAGCCAGGTGTCTCAATTCCCACCCACTGGACTCTCAGAAGAAACTAAGTTCCCGGAAGCCACAGAAGCCACAGGCCCAACAGTTTGAATCCGTGGGAGGGTTTATATGTGTGCATCTCAGAGGCACTCGCCACTTCTGACTTGGATCCTGTTTGTATTACTCAGTAAAGTTACCAATGAATATCAGAGTGTCTTCTGTGTGATGATTTGGGAGCGGCTGCTGTTTGGCTTACATCACTGTTAAAATCTTTAGAAATTTTGAGAACAGATGCAAAAAGAGCATTTTGTAAAACTCTTTGACTTAGCAAGAACAACATCTGAAAAATACTTCAAAGCAACTTGACTATTCCAAGGCAAAGTTCAAGACAGGTGCATCAGGCCAATCTAGGGACTGATTCTGTAGAAGATTATTTCAGAGTTGCGATGTATCGATTCATTCATACGGAACATTACTTGTAACGACTCCACAATACACGGTAGGGACACACGTAGACGTCTTCTTGGTCCAACACGATTTTATTGAAGGTACGCCACCCGTAAAGCTAAAGCGCCGGCCCGCCACCCAAACACACCTTAAATACCCCGGTAGCCCTCCCCTACCCAATGCAATGTCCAAGCAGGGTGTCATCATGCTCCGATGAATCAGCAATCCCAGTAGTCCATAGGGGTATGACCCCAGGGTCACATAAGTGACGTCATGAGTCCAAATGTCCAATGTCCATGCCAGGAGGAGTTACCTCACTTCCCTCTCTGGCACCTGGAAGTTACTCCACTCCCAGGCTGATTCAGCAATTCCGAGCACACATGGCCAAGGTCACTCCAGGAACTGGGCTAAAGGTCGTTGCAGTTTCATGACAGGTTGGGAACATGATCTCCCTCAAAGCTCAGGTTCCCCAAACCTGACATAACGGTCTCCTCCACTTCATCCTCCCCCTGAGGGAAACAAAACATCATTCAATCCCGTGGAGGAAATGGGCACACATATTTCTTCAAATAACTGCAATGAAAAGTTGGGTGTACTTTCCCTAAACTCTTGGGCAATAGGAGAGTATATGACACCTTATTTACAACCCTGTCAACCTTAAAAGGTCCTATGAATTTCGGACTTAATTTCTTCGACTTGTATCCCAATTTTAAATTCTCCGTGGACAGCCACACCAAATCCCCTCTGCATACTCCTCCCCTCTTGCCGCTTGTGATCTCCAAACAGCTTATACGAGCGCTGGGCTTTCCTCAACGCCTCCGTCACTTCTCTCCACACTCCTTCAGCTCGGCCCCTCCATTCCCCCTTGCCTTCTCCCCCCTCTATCTCCACCAGCTGCGGTTGGAGACAAACACCCCCTTATACAAAAGGGGGTGCAACACCTCGTTAATTAACTGCATAAACAGACCCGGAGACCCGGCCAAACCGAATGGCATGACGAGCCATTCGAATAACCCTAGGGGGCACGAGAACGCGGTCTTCCATTGGTCACTTTCTTTCACCCTAATCATATGAAACGCATCAATTAAATCCAGTTTTGTAAAAAACTTACAGCCTCCCAACAATCCTAACAGATCCTTTATCAACGGCAAGGGGTAGCAGTTTGTCGTACTAACAGCATTTAACCCCCGGTAGTCAATGCACAACCTCAGTTTCCCATCTTTCTTCTCCCTGAATAGCGCTGGCGCAGCCAAAGGGGATTCTGAACGCCTGATAAATCCTTTCCTCAAATAATCGTCAATTTGCTCCCTTAACGCCACCTTTTCTCTGACCGTCATTGCATAGATCTTTGGCTTAGGTAAAACTGCTCCCTCCTTCACTTCAATACTACATTGCACATTCCTCATAGGTGGGAGTCTCTGGGCTAACTTAGGATTAAACACGTCAGCGTAATCCCAATATTCTTGGGGCACCCCTTTCACTTCTTTGCAAATGCCCTTCTCTACCTTAGGGATACATTGCACAGTCCCCGCCCTCCAGTCGATCTTGGGGTTCACCTTTTCTAACCAGGGCATGCCCAACACCACCTCATGCCCTTTTATGGGAGCCATAACAAAATTAATCTCCCCCTCCCATGGTCCTACTCGCCCTGTTAACCCCTTCATCCCCACAGAGAAAGGACCTCCTTCAATTGTAGTTCCATCTAATTGTTTAAAGGTAACTGGAGTTTCTAGCGGTTCTGTGTCACCACCTAATTCTTCTACTAATTGCGGAGACATGATATTCTCTGAACATCCACAGTCTACTAATGCTTTCTTTTTTACAATAAGATCCCCCTTTATCAATCCCAAATCACATTGGATACTACTTCTCACCCCAATTTTTGGGTTTTCAACATTGTCCATCATTGCAGCCTTAGCGGCAGCCATTCTCACTGCAGGCTTCTGAGGGCATTGATACGCATAATGTCCGGACTGGTTACAGGCATAACAGCGGACTCGGCTCAATGTAGGTTTCTTGCTGCCACTGGGACGGCTGTCGCTGACTCGCTTAACATCCATATTTCTGGGTTTGTTCTCACTCCACGCACGACCCACGCCTCGCGACCTCATCGGTTGGCCTCGCCGCCTCTGCACCTGGGCCAGGATCCCTTCTACGTTGCCAGCCAGTTGAATCCATCCGTCAATGTCTCCTGGGTCATCTCGGTGAAGACACCACTCCAGGACCTCTTTGCGCAATCCATCTTTGAACAGTTCTAGCAAAGTAGCTGGCGACCATTCAGCCACCTTTCCGGCAAGACCCATAAATTCTTCAGCATACTCAGTCACTGACTTAGCACCTTGGGTCAAGCACCTTAACGCCTCCTTCGCGCTTGATCCTTTGGAAAGGATCACGAAATCTGTTCTTGATGGCATGCAGGAACCTCCTCACCGACCCCAGGCAGGGATCTCGACGATCGTGGCACTGTACATACCACTCAGCAGCCCTACCCTTGAACACAGCCCCAATAGCTCTAACTTGGCTGCTTTCGCTGGGGTACAAATGTCCATAATCTTCCATATGGTCTTGTACGGCTGCAATAAAGAAAGCCACTTTGGATGCTTCTCCCTCAAATTCCACCCGCAATGGCTCCTTTTTCATCCGGCTTCCAAACTCTTGAGAAGCCATTCTCGGCCCAGGCAAACTTCTCGGCCTAGTAATACCTCTTCCCAACCCTGCTGGTTGGACTCTAGGACCCCTCTCCGGACTCCTCTGGCACTCCTCTCCCATCATCCTCACTCTCGACGGAGATCTAGGACACTCCGGGATCGGATTCTCTCGGTTTCGGCTTTGGTTCCCCACTCCCGAAGGAGATCTAGGACACTCACCGAAAGCCCCGTCCATCCAGGAGTAATAGGTGAAGTCTCCACCTCCCGGGGCCTGCCACATCGACTCTCTCTGGTCCCTCTCATCCAATCTCTGGGTCATCCGGCTTACCATCTGCACCACTGCCTCCACTTTGCAGTTCAGCACATCAATCTCAGATGGTGGCTCCGGTTCTGTGGTCTCACTACCACCTCCTGTTGCCAGGTTCAACAGCTCTCTCTGAGACCGCTTCTCACGATCTTCCTGGATCCCTTCCAGACGAGCGCCCTTGCACTCCACCGCCTGGTCTTCTAAGCGAGCCTCTCGGTGCTCCGCCGCTCGGACAGCGCTCCTACGCACCTCCAATTTCCAAGCCTCACCCCTCTCCTTCGCTCGGCTCGCCATCATCTCATCCACCCGAGCCTGCCACAGTTGCTCTCCCTCACGGAGTCTCCTCTCCTGGGCCGCCATCTCTCGGGATTCATCTGGACTTCCCACACGGTCAAGAGTGGTCCACTCCCACTCCTGAGTTCTCCGGATTTCTTCATTATCCTCCAAAATCCAGCTGTCCAGATACTTTTCTTCGTTCCACGCCAACCTCGCCATCGCTGGGATAGTTGGTCCGGGGCTTTAGCTTCTGTAACGACTCCACAATACACGGTAGGGACACACGTAGACGTCTTCTTGGTCCAACACGATTTTATTGAAGGTACGCCACCCGTAAAGCTAAAGCGCCGGCCCGCCACCCAAACACACCTTAAATACCCGGTATAGAAAGCACTACCCAATGCAATGTCCAAGCAGGGTGTCATCATGCTCCGATGAATCAGCAATCCCAGTAGTCCATAGGGGTATGACCCCAGGGTCACATAAGTGACGTCATGAGTCCAAATGTCCAATGTCCATGCCAGGAGGAGTTACCTCACTTCCCTCTCTGGCACCTGGAAGTTACTCCACTCCCAGGCTGATTCAGCAATTCCGAGCACACATGGCCAAGGTCACTCCAGGAACTGGGCTAAAGGTCGTTGCAGTTTCATGACAGGTTGGGAACATGATCTCCCTCAAAGCTCAGGTTCCCCAAACCTGACATTACTGAAATGTCAAAAACTATTTCCTCTACCACTCCCTCTTCCGCTGCCTCTCCTTCCTGTCTGGAAGGGGGCATTGGCCCACCAAGGAGTTTACAGTCCATTCTTTCCCAATAAACACACACACATGCATACACATGTATATACACACATAAATAAAGTGGACTGATGGCACTCAAGCCCAAAACGACGCACTAGTTGTGCAATAGGTCGCGTGTAGATGTTAAAAACACAGGGGAGAGAATGGCCCTTGAGGGACCCCACAAATTAGAGGGACTTCTCGGAGACTGACTCGTCCCTCACCACTCACTGTCCCTGATTTTATTTATTTATTTATTTATTATTTGCATTTGTATTCCGCCTCTTCCCGAGGGCTCGTGGCGGGTTACAAGACATACATAGTGATCGGCAGGCAACACTCATGCCGACTCACGAACAAAATAAAACAATGCTATAACCATAAAAATAACAAAAATGATACTAAAAACATCATTAAAACATTGTTAAAATTACACTAAGTGACAAAAACGGTAACACAGAGTCATAAGTCGATTGAAAGCAAGAGGCGTTATATGTCAACCGAAGGCCTGCTTGAAAAGGAAGGTCTTACAGGCCCTGCGGAAGGGGGGCGAGCTCCCGTATGGCTCTAGCCTCCTCCGGCAGGGCATTCCAGGCCGTTGGAGCTGCTACTGAGAAGGAGCGCTGCCTAGTTGATGATAGGCGGCAGAGGCGGATCGGTGGAATCTCCAGCAGGTTTTGCTCTGCTGAGCGGAGTGATCTCGGGGATCGTATGGGGCAAGGCGGTCCAAGAGGTACGCAGGCCCTAGACCGTACAAGGCCTTAAAGGTCAACACCAGCACCTTGAAGGTGATTCGGTACTCAATTTGTAGAAAAGAGGACAACCAGTTTAGGGCTGTCCCCCTCACTCCCGTTACGGCGAGGCGGTGAGTCAAAAGATAATAATCGACTATACCAAACGATGCCGTGAGATCCAATAACACAAGCAGCGCCGATCCACCCTGGCAACGGCTGATCTGAGATGGATACCAGCACAGTCTCCGTCCCATGCCCCATACAGAAGCCAGACTGGACGGGATCTCATCCGGCTGTGTCCCTTAGGCATCCCTGTAACTGCTCCACTGCTGCCCTCTCACTCACCTTACCCAGAAATGGTAAGTTCGATACCGGGCAATAATTGGAGGGAACCGAACGATCTAAGTCCGATCTCTTCAGCAGTGGAGAAACCATAGCCTCTTTTAAACCCTCTGGAAAAACTTCTTGCTCAAGGGAGCTGTTCACTATATTCAGCAGATGGCCGCGTAGACCCTCCTTGCAAGCTTTCACTAGCCAGGAGGGGCACGGGTCGAGGGAGCAAGTAGTTGGTCAAGTAGCAGCTATAATCCTATCAACAGCCTCTACGTCCAGCAGTATCAACTGGTCGAAGGTGGGCCTGGTGAGTGGCCACGGGGTCTCAAGCTCTCTTACCATATCAATCGTGGCTGGGAGGTCCCGGCAAAAGAGCGAGATCTTATCTGTAAAATAGCTCTGAAAAGCCTCGGCAGTAAGGGCTTGATCATTACTATTTTGGACGCTAGGGACTGTCATCAGAGACCGAATTATCTTAAATAATTGAGCCAGGCGTGAGCTAGCAGACGCTATCGAGGAGGCATAGTATAATTTCACCTCTAAGATAGCATGCTCATAAGCATCCATAAACTGCTTATGAGCTGATCTCAATGTTTCATCACGGAGTTCTTGCCACACGCTCTCTAGCCTCTCTTCTCTCGCTTCATCGATCGAAGTTCCTCGGTAAACCAAGGAGATCAATTTTTTGCGAGGTTGGAGAGGGCGTCTGGGGACGATCTCGTCAAGTGCATCAGATAACTTGATGTTCCATGAGTCCACCTGCATCTCGATCGAGTCGCTGACAGGCTCCAGATCCCTCAGAGCATTCAGA
Source organism: Anolis apletophallus (assembly GCA_030556195.1). Taxonomy (NCBI): domain Eukaryota; kingdom Metazoa; phylum Chordata; class Lepidosauria; order Squamata; family Anolidae; genus Anolis; species Anolis apletophallus. Next base: position 7,745 of record JARBWK010001228.1, on the reverse strand, counting down.
AACCTACTAGGTTCCATAACTTTCCTTGGGCGGGCCAAATCAGTTCGGCGCCCGTGCAGGGTGGTATGGTCTTCTGTAATCGGATTCTCAAGGCGCAGTGTTCCGATCATGGAACCTCTATTACAGAGGTTAGGGTCACTTAGATTCCCACACTGAAGATCAGATCCAGTATGTGCCCGGTTTGATGTGTGGGCCCAGTATTACAAAGTGAAAGTCCTAGTGTCGCCATGGTCGACACTAGGTCCACAGCTGCTAAGGAAAATGAGTCTGCATCAGCATGGATGTTGAAGTCCCCCAAGACAATAAGTCTGGGGAACCTCAAGGCCCACTCCGATACAGTCTCAAGCAGCTTGGATAGTTTTTATGCTGGTGCGCTAGGCGCCCGGTACACCAGCAGGAAGGCTATACTCTCCTGTGAATCTCACACTAGGCCGGCACTCTCAATATCAGCAATGTTCACTGCAGGAACTGCCCTGAGAGATAATATATCTTGAGTGAGCATTGCCACACACACACACCCCGCCTCCCGGTCCGTGTCTGGTGGGTGATTACATAGCCTGGAGATGTTAATTCCTGGTGGAGAATCTCGTCCCCCTCCTGTATCCAGTTTTCCGTAATGCAAATAAGGTCAGCTCCTACATCAGTGAAAAAGTCCCTAATAGTAGCTGCTGCTACTATTGTTTCTAATGGACCTTGCATTCACCAACACCAGAGTAGAAGGGGATGAAGCTGATAGCCTGCAGGTCAGAGCGGGGGGGGAGAGGCTGCAGGTCAGAGCGGGGGGGATCTCCTGCCGATTCGGTCTCCCTCTAGTGTTTGGCCTCGTCTATTGCCATAATTCCCCCTCCCAGAGATCACTGATATTCCCATCTCCAGGGCTTGTTCTATAGCAGTTGTTGTTAAGAGCCCAGTTTGCGACAAATTCTCTGAAAAGGGGACAGAGCAGGGCTCGGTGGAATGTGGGCCGAGCCTGATAGTATAAGGCTTTGGGCAAATTTCTCCAGATCGCGTGGGGCAGGTGTATAGGTTGCGACTCCAAAGCACCGTTTGCAGCCTGATGGAAGTCCAATAGGCTCAAACACCGGGACTCTAGCAACAGAGTCAGGCATGTTCTTATCTCTAGGCAGTCGGGTTTCCTCTCCTGCCTTCACAGAGTTCAGGCAACCTATAGAGCCATCCTCAGCTTTTTTCTGAGGTGTTGAGGCTACAGATCTCCTCCAACTTCCAAACCCCACCCCCCAGAAGGTCCTGGACTTCTTCAGTGTTTCCATGGTCGATGTCCTGGGGTCTTGCTGACCCGTCCTCAATCAGCTGTTCCGTAACTCCCCCATTCCTCCAGGGGGCAGCATCAGCTCCATTTCTCAAACCAGGAACTCCTCCTTGAATTTCACCAGAAGTGATATCAGCAGCCTGGTGTTGTTTCCATTTCCTGTGTGCGCGTGCATGGCGTCCGCGCCTGCGCCGTCCGCGCCTGCGCCGTCACTTCTTGGGGCTCTGTTAGGGAGAAACCAGCTTGCCTTTGGCGTTTTCAAGGCCAACTTCCACATCGGCATTTTCAAGGACGATCGCCATCTTGGGGATCATTCCTTGAGTCTGCCTCTCTGAGAAGGAGAGGCAGTGACGCCGACGCGCTGCAGGCAAAGCGAGGTCTCTCTCCAAGATCTTTGAAATATCCTTTGAGTGTGGCCCAGCTGAACCGTGCCCCTGGTCCGGACTGAGGGGCATGGGTGCCTCCCCACATGGAGATCGTCTGCTGGATTGATGGGATCTCCATCGGACTGCTGAATCTGAAGTAATGACTCCAGATTCAGCAGTCCGATGGAGATCCCAGCAATCCAGCAGACGCATCTCCATGTGGGGAGGCACCCATGCCCCTCAGTCCGGACCAGGGGCACGGTTCAGCTGGGCCACACTCAAAGGGGCATCCACTGCCGAACAGGCACTCCTCCACCAGCTCCAGGAGCCTGGATATTTGCCCGGCACTTGAGGATTCTCTCTCAGCAGGGAGCAGTCAGCCAGAGTCTCATCCAAGACAGCCTCAACAACTGCCTCACAGTCCTCTGGTCGCTCTTCACTGGATTGCTCCGAATCTGGTTAAGTGTTCATCTGCACACATATGTGCACACACAAAATACATATACACAGGCTGGGCCACAGCAATGTGTCACAGGGTACACCTAGTAATAAATAATAAATAAATAAATAAATAAAATTTCTTCTTCAGCTTCAAACTTTTTGACTGCAATTGAAAAAGTTATTTCATTGTTAGTGTAATGAACGCTGGGAATATTCCTGCAAAGACGACAGCACACAGCGACTCGGTCCTACCAGGGTTTATTTCCAGGTATCAAAACCTGTGAAGCCAGATCTGCCTTTCCCAGAACCCAACACAGTTTATATACAGTCCCCGCCTCCACCATCTGTCCATCATCCCAAAGACCCAACCCCTAGCATGCAATGCTTAGCAGAGGCTGCATCAGATCCAAATGATTCAGCAATCCCAGTAGTCCATTGGGGCATGACCCCAGGGATCACAGAGTTAGTGTCATGAGTCCAATTGTCCAATGGATATGCAGTCATATCCTCCCTGAGTCAGCATATTACACGGCAGTGCTTCTCATGTTGATGTGGTGTGGCTCAAGGCTACTCCTGGCATTGCTTATGCCTCCAAGGTCGCACCTGGCAGGGATTACCAGTGTTGGAAGGGTCTAAGATTAGAGCACTCTTCACTCTAATTGACAGAACCTTACAAAATACCCTCTTCCCTCCCCCCAGGGAGGAAAAGGATCTGAAAATACCATTTAACTCTGTTATCCAAATCCTACTCTAACACCAAACAAAAGTCACAACCCCACTCTATGAAATACAAGGCAAAATGAGCCAACCTCAGCCTTTCTCCAGTTAAACACACACTGGGACAAAGCCTTGCTATACATTCCTCATACTAACCCGAACTCCCCACACTCAGATAACCAGACATCTCTCTTACAAATGCTCAGCTTGTTCAAGGCTAAACCCTATCTCTCTACTTCCAAAATTCTAAACAACCCCCATCCCTTCACTGCCATAGTAAAAGGGACTAACCTACAGAATCACACTTCCCATGCAACTATTCATCACTACAAATCCCAACAGTCCACTGCACAGGAACAAATCAACTGCGCATCTGTTACCACACGACCAGGACTCCAAGCCTCATAACTCTCACAAACCTTCCACTGCCAAAAGCAGGAGGCACCAGAGACCAAACTACACAACCACATCTGTAATACACAACCAGGATTCTAAGCCCCATAACTCCCACAAACCTTCCACTGCCAAAAGCAGGAGGCACCAGGGACAAAACTACACAACCACATCTGCAACACACAACCAGGATTCTAAGCCTCATAACTCCCACACACCTTCTACTGCCACAAGCAGGAGGCACCAAGGACAAAACTACATCTCTAACAAAAACAAAAGAATCCCACTGGCAGAAGGCACTTGGGAAAACTACAACTTTCAACTCTACCATGCAACACAGGACCCATTTACCTGTGCTCCCACTTACCTGGCAGAAGGCACTTGCCCTGGCAATACACAAAGGCCTTACTGCCCTGGCAGAAGGCACTTGGGAAAACTACAACTCCTTCCACTGCATGAGCAGGAGGTCAATAATCCATAATTAGCAGGCAATACAAAGGCTACTAACTCCCCCGTAACCTAACTCCTCTTGGCATCCAGCCATGAAGTCCAAGGAAACCATAAATCACTCACATCCTCAAAAACCTCTGTCACAGGGACAAAACACTACTACAAACAAACTTTAACTATTCACCCAGCTACACAGGATTACTCAACCGTGTCAAGCACTTTTATAATAGAAATCTAATACCCTTGCCACCTTAGCAAAAGGCACATACCAACTTCCCATGCGACCAAACACACAATCCTAGCACTTTATTACTCTGAACAAACTATAACACCCCCTCACATGGGGAAAAGCACCTAGGAAAACTACAATTCCCCACTCTAGCTCATCCTAACTATCGCACACATCCATAAACCAATATAATCCTACCCAGGAACAACCATCTGGGTCCAGCTAACCCCTCCTCTCAAAGAAGGCCACACAAACTTCCACTCTGATTCTAAAATCTATCCCTCCAAAGGAGAACTCCAACCCTTGAACGCAGGCATGTCCATCTGCGCATAAACAACACATTCACACCATAACTACCATAACTCAGAATCACCCTCCTCCTGGCCAATTCAACAGGAGGCAATACCATTACCAAATCAACTCCCAAAACCTATCCTCCACCAAACAACCTTCCTGCCGCAATTAACCTCATTGCAGATCCCAACAAGGCTGTACCTATTCCTCTAAACACTGGGACCAAAATCCCTAATACAACAGCAGAATACACATTCTAAATCTCATCCCCATCTAACATTTCTAACAATGGATGCAAATCTAAACATTCCCCAATCATGTTACATTCTACAAAACACATGTAAGCATAGCATCTACCTTAACCTTATGCAATACTACCCCCATCAACATGAATAATACTTTAAACAACATATCACCATATCTATCCTTCCAGGGTCAATTTTACCATAAAATCATCTGATCACAATGCTTAGAGCAAGACATTTAAGTGACTCCAACCTCCCAAGCTAAAACCATCCCAATTCTAAATCTCCCGGAACATTTTTCATACAAAGCATTTTACTCCATTGGAAGCATAATACAATCATGTTACTAATTTTTCCCAAAGTCAAAATTAATATGTGGGTCACTGGACAACTGGCCCACAGTTCATCCTCAAGATTCAACAGTTCTCGAAGTTCACGCCACTCCGATGATGTCACCCAAAGTTCAGTCATCAGAATCTTCTTTGGAGAAACATGTTCCAACATCCCCTGATTCCAACCACCCCCGAGTGACCAAATAACCATAGGGTTATATTCGAACCAGATCAGTCAGCACCACCTCCCAGGACTCTGATTCAGCATTCTCTCTCGAACTCAGGACCTCACTGCACTGGAAATCTTGGTTCAAGATAGGATCAGCCATCATGGATCTCGCCAACTGCTCGTTCCTTTCATCATCCAGGAAAGCCTCGGGCAGCAAGGACACTTGAACGCCTTCTTCACCTGACACAAGCTCCAAACCGTTCTCTGAAGTCAAAGCATCTCTTCCTGCTGCTTCCATCCGCACAGCCGACTCCTTCTCTTCAGAGAGTTCACAAACTTGATGGGAACTCCCACTCACCTCCTCAAACCATAGGCACCATAACATGGCAGACCAGGCAAGCGCAATTGAGACGCTTTGGAGGAGGGGGTCTTCTGGGCTCTTCCCAGGCTTCTCCGGCTGAGAAGCCTTCTCTAAAATTTCAATCTCCTTGGAAGCCTCACCCTCCAGAACGGGAGGTATCCTCCCCGGCCAGGCATCTTCCTCAAGCTCCGACCCGTCTTCACCCTCAGCGACAGGGACTTCCAAACTACCAGTCAGTTGATTTTCCAACACCACTGGCAGCTTCCCCTCAACTTCTGCAAGACAGTCATTGCCAGGGAGCTTCTTCTCTGTAGCAACTTCCACTCTTTCAAGGGACAGCAAAATCACTCCCCACGCCAACAAACTTCCCACGGCCTCTGTAGTTAAAACAGTTTCGCTTTCTCCTTTACTGCAGGCCGGGACATCAAAGGGAAAACATTCCTCTGTCGCTTCTTCCTCCAGAGGCTTGGCTTTCATCTCAGCAGGGCACTTTTCCGTCTCTTCGGCCGTCCACACAAATTTCTCTGGTAAAACGGCTTCTGCAACTGGTTTAGGCCCACACACACTCCATGCCTCCGGCTGGACTTCTTTCCTTTCCGGAGCATCATCAAAACGTCCATCCCCTTCACCTGGGAGACACATCCATCCTTGAGACACATCAATTCTTGAGCCTACCGACTCTCTCTTGCAGAACATCCATTTCTCTTCTGCAGCACACTCACATCATGCCGCCCACAATGAAGAGCTTTCTGCAATACTTGCAGCCTCCAACAGCACCACTGCAATTCCTGGACCACCTCACTTCTGGTCCATACAGGAAACTGAGCTCTCTCCTGCCCAGTCACCTCAGCCTTCATCCCATCTGATTCAGGCTCTGTGGCTCCTCTGCCACACTCTGCCAGGTCCTTCCAAACTGGCCTGTCCTTTGGCCCAGTCACCCTGGCTCCAACCCTCTCCGGATCCTCTGCCAGGCGAGCGCTCCTACGCCCCTCCGGTTCTCTGGGTGCATCTTCCTCCTCCTTCTCCCAAGAAGGGGCACCATCTGACGATCCTTCCATCACCCAGTGAGGGAACAAGCCTTGCAGGATCCTTCTAGCCTGCTGCTGCTCCACCTCACTTGGGACCCAAGAATCGTCCTCATCCGCATCTTCCCAAAACTCCTCGGGACTCACCCATTCCACTTCGGTAAAGGATGGCACTACGGATGGCATCTTACTGGATAAGCCCTCAATGAATTCCTTCACGACAGGCTTTGGCAGATCTGGCTTTCCTGTAATGAACGCTGGGAACATTCCTGCAAAGACGACAGCACACGGCGACTCGGTCCTATCAGGGTTTATTTCCAGGTATCAAAACCTGTGAAGCCAGATCTGCCTTTCCCAGAACCCAACACAGTTTATATACAGTCCCCGCCTCCACCATCTGTCCATCATCCCAAAGACCCAACCCCCCTAGCATGCAATGCTTAGCAGAGGTTGCATCAGATCCAAATGATTCAGCAATCCCAGTAGTCCATTGGGGCATGACGCCAGGGGTCACAGAGTTAGTGTCATGAGTCCAATTGTCCCATGGATATGCAGTCATATCCTCCTGAGTCAGCATATTACACGGCAGTGCTTCTCATGTTGATGTGGTGTGGCTCAAGGCTACTCCTGGCATTGCTTATGCCTCCAAGGTCGCACCTGGCAGGGATTACCAGTGTTGGAAGGGTCTAAGATTAGAGCACTCTTCACTCTAATTGACAGAACCTTACAGTTAGCCTGTTTGTTTGTGAACAACTCTTCAGCCTTACTTTGCCCTATCAATTTTTCTTCAGGAAAAAAGTCTTGATATGGCATCTGCCATGAACCACACTAAGTCACTGTTAATGTCTTTAGAAATTTTAAGAGCAGATGGAAAATATCATTTTGTAAAACTCTTTGACTTAGCAAGAATAACATCTGAACAAATATTTCAAAGCAACTTAACTATTCCAAGGCAAAGTTCAAGACAGGTGCATCGGGCAAATCCAGGGACTAATTCTGTAGAAAATTATTTCAGAGTTGCGGTGTTCATACCATGTGTCAATTCACTCATACAGAACATTACTGAAAGGTTCGTGTCAAATGAAGACATTTTAACCAGATTCCAGGTTCTCCTCCCTGTGTTTTCAGGTCTAGACAAAGTTCACCATATGGAACAACTTTCAGAATACTTTGAAAATGACACAGCACTTGCTTCTGTCAAGGCTGAGCACAGAATGTGGTGTAATATTACACCAGTGTTTCCCAACCTTTTTTGAGCCGCGGCACACTTTTTACATTTGCAAAATCCTGGGGCACACCACCAACCAAAATGACACAAATGACACCCTAACACAGTAATACATATAGTTAATATGTTTTAAAATGTATTTATACACTCAGTGTGAAACCTGGGCCTGTTTCGATGAACACAACATAGATATCCTGGCAGGAATAGCGGAAAGACACAAACTTCC
>JARBWK010001227.1:0-20452 GCA_030556195.1 Anolis apletophallus | reverse complement strand
CAACCAATGAAAATGAACTGGACACAGCTCCCACTCTGGAAGAGACCATTGAGGCCATACAGCAGATGAAAAATGGCAAGGCAGCCGGGATCGATGGAATCCCACCTGAAGCTTGGAAAGAGGGGGTCATGTACTGCATGCTAAATTCCACGAGCTCCTTGTAAGTTGCTGGGAAAAAGGTGAACTGCCATCAGATCTCCGAGATGCAGTTATCATCACCCTGTATAAGAAAAAGGGAACAAAATCCGATTGCTCAAACTATCGAGGTATAACACTGCTCTCCATTGCTGGAAAAATCCTTGCAAGGATACTCCTGAACAGATTAGTTCGGCTATTGCAGAAGAACTTCTCCCTGAAAGCCAATGCGGCTTCAGAGCAAATAGGAGCACCACAGATATGGTTTTTGCCCTTAGACAACTGCAAGAGAAATGTAGAGAGCAGAACAAAGGACTCTATGTAACATTTGTCGACCTCACCAAAGCCTTCGACACTGTGAGCAGGAAAGGTCTGTGGCAGATCCTGGAACGTCTAGGATGTCCCCCAAGTTCCTCAAAATGATTGTCCTGTTACATGAGGGCCAGCACGGTCAAGTCAGATATGGCGATGCTCTCTCGGAGCCCTTTCTCATAACTAATGGAGTGAAACAAGGTTGTGTTCTTGCACCAACCCTATTTACAATCTTCTTCAGCATGATGCTCCAAAGGGCTATGGCAGACCTACAAGAAGAAGACGGCATATATATACGCTATCGTACTGATGGTAGCTTGTTCAACTTAAGCCGTCTGAGGGCTCGCACTAAGACTCTAAACTATCTAGTCCGTGAGCTACTTTTTGGCTGACGATGCTGCCCTTGTCGCCCATTCAGAAGCAGCCCTGCAGCGCCTCACATCCTGCTTTGCAACAGCTGCAGAGCTGTTTGGGCTGAAGTCAGCCTGAAGAAAACGGAAGTCCTCTACCAGCCCGCACCACAGGAAGAACACCACCATCCTCACGTCAGCATAGGCACATCTGTGCTTAAGTCCGTTCAGCAGTTCACCTACCTGGGAAGCATCATCTCTTCAGACGCCAAGATTGACAAAGAGATAGATCACAGATTATCAAAGGCATATAGTGCATTCGGAAGGCTTCACAAAAGAGTCTGGAGCAACAAGCACCTGAGACAAAGCACCAAAATCAGTGTGTACAGAGCTATCATACTGTCCATTCTCCTCTATGGGTCTGAAACATGGGTCACCTATCGCCAACACCTCGACTCCTCGGCGCTTTCATCAGCGCTGTCTTCGCAATCCTAAATATACACTGGACCGACTATGTGACGAATGTTGCTGTCCTTGAGCAAGCAGGGATCACCAGCATTGAGGCCATGCTATTGAGAACACAGCTGCGCTGGGCAGGACACGTCTCTAGGATGGAGGACCACCGCCTCCCAAAGATACTACTCTACGGTGAACTCGCCACGGGTCAGCGCAAGAGAGGCGCCCCAAAGAGATATAAGGACTCCCTGAAACAACATCTCAGGCTTGGCCAGATTGATCACCAACAATGGTCCACCCTGGCCTCACATCGGGAGGCATGGAGAAGCACTATCCACAATGCTGCGGCCTCTTTCGAGAAGACACGCGAATGGGTCTCGAAGAGAAACGACAACGCAGAAAGAACCGCAACTTGGAAAAAACATCACCCAAGGAGACTTTCTGCTGCGCTTTCTGCAACCGAACTTGCCTATCTCAGATTGGCCTTTTTAGTCATCAACGCGCTTGTAAAAAGCGTGGGATGAGTCCTTCCTGAATCTTCGTTCGCGAAGTAATGCCGAGAGAGGTCTTCAAATTAGTGGATTTTTTGAGTCATTGTATTTGCATTTGTTATACCTCTCCTGCCACCTTGTGTCCAGATGGGGAATTGTATGGTTTGGTTTACAGCAGGGGTCAGGAACCTATGGCTCGGGAGCCAGACGTGGCTCTTTTCATGATTGCATCTAGCTCTCCAGAGCAGCCCGGGCCTCGGTTTCCCAGCATGCAGTGGGGAGGAGTGACGCAAATGCGCCACAATCGCTGCATCTACACCGCCATCACCGCCTCTTCCTCATCCCCTGCTGCTCTCGGGGTCCTTAGCCCTATTCGCCGGGGCTGGCGGAGCCCAGCGGTGGCGCCTCGTCTTCCTCTTCGTCCTCCGCCACAGGCCTCGGGGGAGGTAACAGAGGTGGGCCTGGCCCTGGTGCTGCGGACCAGGCCTCGCTGCCCCCAGGGAACGCCCAGCTCATTGCCCTCATCATCAGGCGGCTCAAGACACGCTGCCTCTTCGATGCCTTACAGAGGGACTGCCTTGCCGACGTCGACACCAAGGTCCACCTTGGCCCGCGCCCTCCTCCCCATTCCTTCCTTCCTTTCTCTTCCTTTCTTTTTCCCTCTCATTTTCTTTCATTCTTTTTCCTCCCTCTCTCCCTACCTTCTTTCCTCCATTCTCCCTCCTCCTACCTTCCTCTTCCTTTCTTTCTCCCCTTCACCCTTTCTTTCTCCCCTTCACCCTTTCCTTCTCTTCTTCCTTTTCTCTCCCTCTTTCCCCTTCCTTCTTTCCTCCATTCTCCCTCCCTCTTCCTTCCTTCCTTCCTTCCTCTTCCTTCCTTTCCTTTCCCCCCCTTCACCCACTTAAGCAGGAAAGGGCCTCAGGCTGTGAGGAATGGTGGGAGTTGGAGTCCAAAGCACCCAGAGGGCCGAAGTTTTCCCATGCCTGTTTGAGGGACCTTAAAGTGGTGAGCCTGCTTCCAACATTGTGATTCTGGATAGAAAACAAACAACATCACATAACATAGTTTGAGTCCACAGTGCTCTCTGGGTGTAGGTGAACTACAACTTCCAAACTCAAGGTCATTTCCCAACCAAACCCTTTCAGTACTTTCTGTTGGTAATGACAGTTCAATATGCCAAGTTTGGTTCAATTCCATTGTTGCAAGAGTTCAGGATGCTCTTTGATTGTGTGTTAACTATAAATCCCAGAAACTGTAACTCCCAAATGTCAAGGTCTATTTTCCTCAAACTCCATCTGTGTTCACATTTGGGCATATTGAGTATTCATGCCAAGTTTGGTCCTGATCCAACATTGTTTGAGTCCACAGTGCTCTCTGGATATAGGTGAACTACAACTCCAAAACTCAAGGTCAATGCCCACCAAACTCTTATAGTATATTCTCTTGGTTATAGGAGTTCTGTGTGGGAAGTTTGTGTCTTTCTGCCATTCCTGCCAGGATATCTATGTTGAGTTCATTGAAACAGGCCCAGGTTTCACACTGAGTGTATAAATACATTTAAAAACATATTAACTATATGTATGACTGTGTTAGAGTGTCCTTTTGTGTCATTTTGGTTGGTGGTGTGCCCCAGGATTTTGGAAATGTAAAAAATGTGCCGCAGCTCAAAAAAGGTTGGGAAACACTGTCATAGATCCTCGCCTCCTAGAAAAACAGTTCTGATTCTCATTGTCTTCCTTTCAGATGCCACAGCTGGTCCAATTCCGATCGGTCCCTTGAGCAGACCTCATCCGACGATGTCTTTGTTGACTTTGTGGCTTCTCAGCCCTCCCTCTTCCTCCAAACCTCCGGCGGCGCATTGCAGGAGATCCTCTCGCCTTCCTGCCAAGGGCTCCTTCCGAGGAACCCAGACTCAAGTGGGCCTCCTTCCAGCGATTTCTCCTCGTCCTCTCCGTTATCCGGACCTCCCTTGACGCCAACCTTTCTGGTCGATAAAAGCCAGAACGCTCTTTCTCTGGGCGTTGTTGAACTGGGCGCTTTGGCCATCGCCGCCGCCCGCGGCCCAAAGCCAACGCACCTCTCTGACCGGAGGGCCGAGGAGCAGCCCTTTGGGGGCCTTCAAAATGGACATTCCGGGATCTCTAGCAGTCACAGGGTTGTGGTGCCGAGACGGATCTCCATGTCTGGCTTGGACTCCATGAAGAATTGGAGAGGTAAGGTTATGAATAGCAAACACATAGCAAACACATCCAGCTCTACCCTGGAGAAGCTGTGGAAATGCTGAAACCAGTGGGAGGAGGGGGCGGAGCCAAGCCCCGCAAAGCCACGCCCCCTCCACCAGCTTCAGCATTTCCACAGCTTCTCCAGGGTAGGGAAGGGTAATGCCACGCCAGGAGTGGCTATCTATGCCACCACTGGCTTGGCATTACCCTCTTCTACCCTGGAGAATCTGTGGAAATGCTGAAGCCAGAGGGGGCGGAGCTAAGCCCTGCCAAGCCCCGCCCCCTTCCCCCTGCTCCGCCCTGCTTCTCTCTTGGTAGATCTTTCTGACTTGGTTTCGGTATGAGTAGCTCGCATGCTGAAAAAGTGCGGGCACCCCTGCTCTAGAAGATTTTCTTATCCCAGTGTTTCCCAACCGGTGTTCCGTGGCACACTAGTGTGCCGTTAGCGATCATCAGGTGTGCCGTGGGAAATCAGACCAGAAGCGCCTTCCCTGATAGGACGCCAGTTGAGCAGAAGTGCGGCGGCGGGTGTGTCTGGCAGTGCTGTGCTTGGCGGCGAGCATGGCGCTGGTCTGGCCGGCCAAGGCGGTGGAGCTCTTGAGCCTGGCCCTGGTCGGCGCCACCACCTCCGCCTTCATGGGCTTCCTCTCCTACCTGTGGCTCTACTGCCTCTTCACCCACTGCTGCCATGACGCGGGAAAAGGGGGCGTGGCATGGCATCCTTCAGGCCCCGCCCCCTTTGGGAGGAAGAGCCGGGAGCAGCGGCGGCGATGGTGGCCTGCTTGGGTGAGAGGAAAGCGAAGGCTGGAACAAAGGAGGGGAGGCCGGGGCCCACTCGGCCGTACCTGCCACCCAGTTCGAAGCAGAGCAGCCGGGGCTTCCTTCCGTGATGAGTGTGGCTGAAGGGAAGGAAGGAAGCCCTGGCTTCGCACTGCAGCATTTAGCACTAGCTTGAGTTTCCGGATCACAGCCAAAGGAAGGCCAATGTAGAAGGCGTTACAGTAGTCTAATCTCGAAATGACCGTCACCTGGATCACCGTGGCTAGGCCGCTCCTAGATAGGTAAGGTGCTAGCCGCCTAGCCTGCCACAGATGAAAAAATGCGGATCTGCTGACAGTAGGAACCTGAGCCTCCATCGTCAAGAGTAGGTCCAATTGGACCTCCAGACTTTTTACTTCGCCGTCCAGGGTAGGCAGCCGGCATTCTTCTCTGCAGTTCCCCTGTTTTTGAATGTTGTTCTTTATTTACTGTTACGATTTTGAGAGTTTTTAAAATAGTGGTAGCCAGATTGTGTTCACTTCCATGGGTTCCTCTGTTGAAATTGTCCACATGCTTGTGGATTTCAGTGGCTTCTCTGTGTAGTCTGATATGTAGGCTTACATGTATTCCGGCCATGAAAACCTTTGACAATGGATTATGTGTTTGTTTATGTTTTAGTAATGCTGTAACCAGCCTCAAGCCATGAGGAAAAATAAAATAATAATAATCTATTACTTATAGCAAAAGTCAGGTCAATGCCCACCAAACTCTTATAGCATTTTATCTTGGTTATGGGACTTCTGTGTGGGAAGTTTGTGTCTTTCTGCCATTCCTGCCAGGATTTCCTCAAACTCCATATGTGTTCACAATTAGGTATATTAAGTATTCATGCCAAGTTTGGTCCTGATCCAGCATTGTTTGAGTCCACAGTGCTCTCTGGATATAGGTGAACTACAACTCCAAAACTCAAGGTCAATGCCCACCAAACTCTTATAGCATTTTCTCTTGGTTATGGGAGTTCTGTGTGGGAAGTTTGTGTCTTCTTGCCAGTCCTGCCAGGATATCTATGTTGTGTCCATCGAAACAGGCCCAGGTTTCACACTGAGTGTATAAATACATTTAAAAACATATTAACTCTATGTATGACTGTGTTAGAGTGTCATTTTGTGTCGTTTTGGTTGGTGGTGTGCCCCAGGATTTTGTCAATGTAAAAAATGTGCCGCGGCTCAAAAAAGGTTGGGAAACACTGCCCTACCGGATGAGGCACGTGCTCTCAACGAGCTTATTCCTTTCCGGAAAATGTGTAAAACTGTCCTCTTCCGGCGGGCGTTCGGTCTCAGCAGCCCTCCGTAAACCATCAAATGCTCGACATATTTTGCCACCCTAAGTTACTGCCTGTCGTTGAACTTGTATTTTGTATTGTTTTATTAAGATATGTGACTGTTTTTTAGTATGTTTTCACCAATTGTACACCGCCCCGAGACTGTTGGGAGGGACGGTCTAAAAAAAATAAATAAAATAAATAAAATAAATAAATGCTCCTATGGATTTTGCCTAGAATTACATTAGGTTTTTTTTTCAAGATACTTGGCCTACTCTGGCCCAGAAATATTATCCCTGCCGTTTCGTTGACCGGTTCTTGAACCGTTATGAATTAACTTGACTCTCCGTCCTCTCATTTTTGCAGTTGACATGGACGAAAGTTCCTTAAGAAGCAGGGATAAGAGGCTTAGCTTGAACTTGGTAAGTGCCCTTTTGTCCTGCTTCCCATTTACATACTCTTTTACTTATGCGCACACTGTATTTGGTAAAGAAATTAATCAGCATCCATCAGCAGGTCCATAGAAAATATGGAACGAACTGTTTCCCAGCAACGGCAATAACTATTATTATGTTTTCAATCTTTTTTTTTTTTTTTGCCAAAGCATGGTAACAAGTGAGGCTGGATTGGTTGATAGTTAGTTGTGTGTAGGTGGTTTCAACCATCCCTAAGAAGCTGAAATAAATTCGAAAGAACGATTGTTGCCCATAGATGCAAACCCATTATGCTTTTACTTCAGATAACACTTCAGCCACTAGGGGGCAGGCTTTCCTAACCACTGCATAGGTTTGGTAAACAATGCAGTTTGGAGCCATGACTGAGTGGTACACACTTATGGGACTGTGTACAATAGTGTGGGTGCATCTAAATCAGTGTTTTCTCAACCTGGGGGTCGGGACCCCTGGAGGGGTCATGAGGGGGTGTCAGAGGGGTCGCTAAACACCACCGGGAAATAAATTATTTTCTGTTGGTCATGGGGATTCTGTGTGGGTAGTTTGGCCCAATTCTAACATTGGTGGGGTTCCGGATGCTCTTTGATTGTAAGTGAACTATAAATCCCAGCAACTTCAGCTCCCAAATGTCAAGGTCTATTTTCCCCCAAACTCCACATTTGGGTATGTTGAGTATTCATGCCAAGTTTGGTCCTGATCCAACATTGTTTGAGTCCACAGTCCTCTCTGGATGTAGGTGAACTACAACTCCAACACTCAAGGTCAATGCCCATCAAACCCTTCCAGCATTTTCTGTTGGCCTTGGGAGTCCTGTGTGACAAGTTTGGTTCAATTCCATTCTTGGTGGAGTTCAGAATCCTCTTTGATTGTAGGTGAACTATAAATCCCAGCAACTTCAACTCCCAAATGACAAGGTCTATTTTCCCCAAACTCCACCAGTGTTCACATTTGGGCATATTGAGGATGTGTGCCAAGTTTGGCCCAGATCCATCATTGTTTGAGTCCACAGTGGTCTCTGGATGTAGGTCAACTACAACTCCAAAACTCAAGGTCAATGCCCACCAAACCCTTGCAGTATTTTTAGTTGGCCATGGAAGTTGTGTGTGCCAAGTTTGGTTTAATTCCATCGTTGGTGGAGTTCAGAATGTGCTTTGTTTGAACAATAAATCCCAGCAACTACAACTCCCAAATGACAAAATCAATCCCCCCACCAACCCCAGCTGTCGTGATGCAGATGCCAAGTAAAGCCAAGCCCAAGTGTTAAAAGGGATAACAAACAGTTTATTGCACAATAAATGGGAATGGGACTAACAAAAAACTAGCCTAACCCGCAAAAACCCACAAAAACCCAGGGAAGCCCAAAAATCACTGAAGAAGGAATCCAAAGCAAATTCAGGACGTCCTCTGTGACGTCCTTCAAGGGATGAGCCAATAGCGTAGTCAGTAACCGGTCCGGAGTTGTGGGCAGGAGAATGATGGAGAAATGGATGCCGATCCTTCTGCCGACTGCTTTCCCTTTCCTTTGCCAGCCATGCCGGTTTAGCCCACTCTATTCCAGCACTTCAAACAGTTCCGAGGACAGTTACGTGCCCATGCACCCGAGTGCCTCCCCTCCCCTCCCCGGTTCTGACTGCACACCGGACGGCTACATTCCCATGAGTCCGGGCTCAACAGCGTTTGCCATCTCCACCGTAAACACCGAAAAGCTCCCCAGCCCTCTGCCTGAACTTCCCACTGACCTGGAACCTCCTCCAGTGAACCGGGATCTCAAACCCCGCCGGAAATGTAAGTATACGTTCTACAAGTTATTGTTGACCAGAAATCTGGAGATAATGATGACGACAACAACAACAACACTTTATTTATATTCTGCCCTTCTCCCCATGGGGACTCAGAGCAGATTACAATGTAAACAGATACCGGCAAACATTCAATGTCTTGTTACAATACAATGAAATGCACAAACACAAACAAAGGCAAAGGCTTCTCCTTTCATTTCTGGCTTTGGGGGCCGTGCTCATATCTGGCTCTGGGGCAGGCCTGGGCAGCCTACGGCCCGCGGGCCGGATGCGGGCCGGCAGCCAATTCTGTCCGGCCCGGGGAGAAGGGTGCTGGGGGAGGGGCCAAGAGGAAAGGGTGCCACTGCCGCCATCCCATCGCGGGCTGCGGGGCCTACGTCGGCAGACAGCTCGCCGCTCCAGAGAACAAGTGGAGGAGCGGCGGCTTTGGAGTGCTTGCCATCCCGGGAGGCGATCCGGGCCTGCATCGGGAGCAGTCGACGAGCTGCGGCGGCTGATCGCCCTGGCGACCCGGAAGACTTGATCGTCTTCTGGTTCGCCAGGGCAATTACCCGCCGCAGCTCGCCAACTGCTCCTGCTGCAGCCCGGATCGCCTCCCGGGATGGCAGGCACTCCAAGTCAGGGATGGCAGGCACTCCATGGCAGGGCGATCAGCCGATCGGGAACACCTCTGATGGAACGGCTGGGGGCGAAAGTGGGCGAAGGCCTGCAGCCTCCAATCGTCTGCTACTCTGCTCTGCTCTGCTGCGGCGGCGGCTGGGTCCGCTTTGCCATCCTCTGAGCTGGGTCCATTGGGCCATTCCATCTTGGGATCCTTCCTCTCTTGAGGATGTCAGCCTCCATCTTGGTTTGCACCTTGTCTTCTTGAATTTTATTGTATTTTATTTTTGTGGTTTTTATTATTATTTTATAATAATAATTTTATAATAACAATATATTATAATATTTATTTATTTATTTATTTATCGTTCGGCTTCTATGCCGCCACTCCCGGCGGGCTCAGGGCGGCTCACAACACCAAAGAAAAGAATCACAGGATAAAACAGCAAACAGAGTAAAAACAGAGCATAAAACATCATTAAAATATCACAGTAGCGACAATTGAAAAATGACCCGGGATGAGAATAGCTCATCATAATTTCAATATATTATAATATCTATATATACTATAATATAATAATTATGATATTAATACTAATAATATATGAATATTTCTTGATATATTAATATGTTAATATTAATGATGTGTCATATGTAGTAAATATAGTAAATAAATAAATAAATAAATAAATAATGTAGATTAGAATGTAGTTCCGCCTTTAGGTGCGGCCCTCCATAATATTTTTTGGCTCTCGTGTAGCCCCTTGGAAAAAATAATTGCCCACCCCTGCTCTGGGGGAAGTGCTTTTTTCCATTTCCAAGCTGAGGAGCCTGCGTGGTCAGTTCCTGGTCATGTGACTGGCATGACTGCTTGGAGCATCTTATGCCTTTCCGCTGAAGCTGTACCTATTTATCTACTCACTTTTGCATGTATGTGAATTGTTAGGTTGGCAGGAGCTAGGGTTAACAACGGGAGCTCGCCCGTCCCACAGATTCAAACTGCCAACCTTCAGGTCGGCAGGTCAGCAGCACAAGGGTTTAATGTTTCCTTATACCATGGGCCCTTCATATTCACATGTAATAAGGTCATTATGTGTATTGAGGATTTTATCTTTTGTGGTTTGTATTGTTGCATTTGTATTGTGTTAGTCGATTAAATGTTAGACAGACCACAAAAGGGTTAACAGGGGAATATTACAGTGCACAAACTCTGAGAAGTTCCATTGCTATAGCAACAGGAGGCGGAGCCTAACACTGGCTTTAGAATGTCCAGGTTTGAAATTCTTCAGTTAGTCAGGAGCGGTTAGACTAGCTGGTGGCAGTTTGAGAAGCTGCTGTTGTCTTTTCTGAGGAAAAGAGAAAAGGCTGTGTTTTGATACTGCAGAAAGGCAGTTAGGTTTAGAAAGCCTATAGGAACCGCTGTTTGTAGGTCAGGCTGGAAAGCTAACCTAGAAGATAGATAGAAAGCCTATTGGGGCAGAATATCTATAATATTATTGAGTCAGTGTTTGAAGAGATACAGTCAAACATTGTGTTTAGAAACTTAGTAACCATAAGACCTGTGCCTCTAAGGAGATACTGTAACCACCTAAGCTCTGTGAACGTTGAAACCTCCACGCTTGGAACCTTGTTAACTAATAAACAGTTAAAGTTCTTTTTTTTTTTAAATGATTTTTATTAAAGTTTCATATTTTTATAAACAAGACAAAACATGTAAATTTACAATACACAGATACAAGAAGGAAAAGGGAGAAGGGGGAGGGTATACAGGGTCAATATTGACTTCCGTTCTAGTTCCATACTTATCAAGTTACATCTTTATATCTTTTTGTTTCTTTCGTCTAGGGCATCCTAATGTGCTCTTGTTTATATTATTAGTATTGTGCTTGACAGAGTGTTTCAGTCTATTTCTATTGATTTTATATATTCCTTAATCATAGTCCAGTCTGTCATCGTGTTCCCCTTGCCATTGTTTTGGCGAAGCCAATATGTCAATTCGTCCATTCCCTTGATTTCCAGTACTTTCTCCAACCATTGTTCTTTATCTGGGAGTAAGCTTTGTTTCCACAATTTTGCGAAGACTATCCGTGCCGCCGTGGTCAAGTACACTAGGAGTTTTGTTGGTTTTCATTCTCCAGTATATTATCACCTATTAATCCTAATAGGTATATTTCCGGGGCCTGGGGGAAGTCTATTTTTAGCATTTGTTTACATTCATAGTGTATCATTGTCCAATATTCTTTTGTCTTAGGGCATGACCACCACATGTGGTAGAAAGTCCCTTCTTGAGTTCTGCACTTCCAGCATTTATTGTCCATATTTTTATACATGGCATTTAATTTTTGCGGTGTAATATACCATCGGTGAATCATTTTAAGCCAGTTCTCTTTTAAATCAGTAGCGTAGGTGATTTTGAGGTTTTTCTTCCATAGTGTTTCCCATTCTCTCAATTGTATTGGTCTCCTATATTTTGAGCCCATTTTACCATTGTTTGTTTAATTATTTCTTCCTCTGTTATCCAGGCAAGAAGCATAGAGTATATCTTTGATGTTGTTTTCTTTTCTGCTTTCAGAACTTTTTCCCAGATTCCCTCACTTTCACTAAATCCTATAATCTTGTCTCTGTTAAACCATTCCCTCAGTTGAAAGTAATGGAGCCACCGAACATTAACAAATTTTTAGATATTTCTTCCTGTGACTTCAAAAGGTATTCGCGTTCTGTTTCCTTAAGATATCTCTGTACTTGGGCCATTCCGTCCATCCTAATAATCTACGTTGATCCGCTTCCAATGGAGAGAGCCATAATGGAGTTTTAGTATGTATACGGTTCTTATACTTGTTCCAAATTTTCATTAGTGAAGAACGGATAAAATGGTTTCCAATTTTTTTTCCTTAGTAGTGCCACCGTACCATAGGTACGAATGCCACCCTTTCCTTAAATCAAATCCTTCTATTGTTAAGACTTTATTATTAGACAATAGCATCCAGTCTTTAGTCCATGCCAAGGCACAGGATTCATAGTATGTTTTGAGATCTGGAAGACCAAAGCCACCATTTTCTTTTGACATTATCATTATGTTATACTTTATTCTTGGTTTTTTTCCCTTCCAGATAAATCTCATTATATCTTTATTCCACTTCTTGAATGTCTCCATATTTCTAATTATTGGAAGATTTTGGAACAGGTACAGCATTTTTGGTAATAAGTTCATTTTCGCCGCTGCAATTCTCCCTAGTAGCGATAGGTTCAATTTCTCCCACTGTGACAAATCTTTCTTCATTTTTCCCATTGTGTTAGGTAGTTATTTTTTTAGCAGGAGTAGATTTCTCGAGGTTAGCCAAATCCCTAAGTATTTGATTTTAGGGACTACCTCTATTCCTGTTATCTTTTGTATATCGTCTTGCTTCTGTTTGGACATATTTTTCGTTAAAATCTTTGTCTTATTTTTATTTAATTTGAACCCAGCTACCTCTCCGAATTCTTCGAGGGTCGTTAGCCATTTCTCAATATTAGTTATTGGGTTTTCGATTATACAGATCACATCATCTGCAAATGCTCTGATTTTATATGTATGTCTATCGACCTTCAATCCATTCAATTCTTTATTTCTTCTTATTTTCATTAGTAGTGTCTCTAGTGCAAAGATAAAGATTAAAGGTGACAGTGGTCAGCCCTGGCGGGCAGTTAAAGTTCTTGATTCATAAATCTCTCTCTGTGATCTCTTTTTGGTGCAAGCTTTAGAAACATCGGGTGGTCACATAACTTGGTGGCAGCGATTGATAAGTGAGTAATTGGTCAAGAATTACTCACTGGTGACAAAAATTATAAAGTAAGGAGGCTTTCCATAAATAGGTGGGATAGCCTGCCCTGCCACAGTTCTACACAGCTAGATTGAAGAAAAAGATCTTCACATAAACTGGTGACAAAAGATTTCTCATACAAATTGGTGGCATCGACCCTGTCACAGTTTTGAGTTCCAATCATTACATAATTTGACGCTAGCTGTAAGCGGCGTCGGTACATCACAGAATCTATATCCTAAGATTCCACCCTCTGTGGCTTGAAAATAATCAAAAGAAATGCCCATTCATGCAAATCTTGATTTTACTATTTTATGTAAGGGATACATATGATTACACTGTTGCATTTAATGGAAATTGAATTGTAGTATCCATGGGGATCCTAGAAGCCAAGCTCAGCTGATACCAGTCACTGAGGAAAGACTGGGACAGAGTTCCAAGGCAGACCAAGAACTTGGGCCAAAGGCAAAAGGGCTGAGCTGGTGCTCGTATACCAACAAGAGAGTAAATAGTACGTTTCCTGGATGGCTCTGCGTCAGTCATGTGCTTAACCTCTCTTTGTGCCGTTTTGCAGTCCGACCGCCTCCGCTGGACTTGCGAAACCTGTCCACCATCCGAGAACATGCTGCCTTAACCAGGACGTGGACCGTGCCTTAGTAAGTAGGTGGGAGACTGTTCCCAGCATGTTGTATGAAGGCTTTTAGCAAAGTCGTCACGTATTCTCCCCTACGAACCATCAAGGCCGTTAATATCTCCTGGAGGGGCCCTGCTCTCGGTCACGCCACGACAGACAGGGCCTTTTCTGTGGTGGCCCCTCGGCTGTGGAACTCCCTCCCAACTGAGATCAGATCTGCCCCCCTCACTCCTGACCTTCAGGAAGCTATTGAAATCCTGGATCTGGAAAGAAGCATTCCCGGAATAATGGCTGAGTTTAATAATAGACTTAAGTCAGGGGTCGGGAACCATGAATGAATGAAGCCATGACAGTTAAAGTGATGTCAAACTGCCTTAATTCTATAGTATACATCAGGAGTCGGGAACCCTTTTGCCTCAGAGAGCCATGAAAGCAAAATATTTGGAAATGTATTTCAGTGAGAGCCATATAATATATATAATATATTTTAAGACTGAATTCATCTAAATGTGAGTCTATACGTACATATGGTGAGAAAAGGATTCCCCCGGAAGATGGACGAGACACTTCAGACCTGGCTCTGCAAAAGGCACGCTCAGGACTCTGGGAAGGAAGAGAAGGCGGAAGGAAGGAAGGAAGGAAGGAAGGAAGGAAGGAAGAAAGGAAGGAAGGAAGGAAGGGGGAAGGAAAGAAAGAAAGAGGAAATAAAGGAGGGAGGGGGAGAGGAAGAAAGAAAAGAAGAACGAACTATGGAAAAGGAAGAAAAGAAAAGCAGGAGAGAGACAAGGAGGGGGAAAGAAAGAAGGAAATGGGAAGGGAGGAAAGGAAGTGAGGAAAAAGTAAAATAATGAAAGGAAAAGAAGAAAAGAAAGGAGAGAGAGGGGGAAGTGAAAAGAAAGTAAGGAGAAGGAAAGGAAGATTTGGGGGAAATAATAGAAGAGGAAGGAAGGAAGGAAGAGGGAGAATGGAGGAAAGAAGGAAGGGGAGAAAGAGAGAAAAGGAAGAAGGAGAAGGAAAGGGTGAAGGGGAGAAAGGAAGAGGAAGGAAGGAAGAGGGAGAATGGAGGAAAGAAGGAAGGGGAGAGGGAGAGAAAAGGAAGGAGAGAAGGAGAAGGAAAGGGTGAAGGGGAGAAAGGAAGGAAGGAAGAGGGAGAATGGAGGAAAGAAAAGGAAGGAGAGAAGGAGAAGGAAAGGGTGAAGGGGAGAAAGGAAGGAAGAGGAAGGAAGGAAGAGGGAGAATGGAGGAAAGAAGGAAGGTGAGAGAGGGAGGGAAAGGAAGGAGAGAAGGAGAAGGAAAGGGTGAAGGGGAGAAAGGAAGGAAGGGGAAGGAAGGAAGAGGGAGGAATGGAGGAAAGAAGGAAGGGGAGAAGGAGAAGGGAAGGAAAGGGTGCATGCTGGGAAACCGAGATCCGGGCTGCTCTGGAGAGCCAGATGCCACAAATGAAAAGAGCCACATCTGGCTCCCGAGCCATAGGTTCCCTACCCCTGGACTAAGTCATCGATGATGTATGGCAGGGGTGCCCACACTTTTTCAGCATATGAGCTACTTATAATAAAACCAAGTCAGAAAGATCTAGAGAG
This sequence comes from Anolis apletophallus, assembly GCA_030556195.1. Classification (NCBI taxonomy): domain Eukaryota; kingdom Metazoa; phylum Chordata; class Lepidosauria; order Squamata; family Anolidae; genus Anolis; species Anolis apletophallus. Next base: position 5,541 of record JARBWK010001227.1, on the reverse strand, counting down.
AGAGAAGCAGGGCGGAGCAGGGGAGGGGCGGGGCTTGGTGCAGCCTGGCTCCGCCCCCTCCCCCTCTGGCGTTAGCGCTACCACAGCTTCTCCAGGCTAGAGGAGGGTAATGCCAAGCCAGTGGTGGCATAGATAGCACAAGGCTGGCTTGGCATTGCCATCCTCAAGCCTGGAGAAGCTGCTGGGAGCTCTAAAGCCAGAGGGGAGGGGCGGGGCTTGGCACGGCCTGGCTCCGCCCCTCCTCTGGCTTCCGCTCTACCAGCAGCTTCTCCAGGCTTGAGGATGGCAAGTACACAGGCCCCAGACCATGTATGGCAGGGGTGCCCACACTTTTTCAGCATGCGAGCTACTTATAATAAGACCAAGTCAGAAAGATCTACCGAGAGAGAGAAGCAGGGCAGAGCAGGGGGAGGGGGCGGGGCTTGGTGCGGCCTGGCTCCGCCCCCTCTGGCTTTAGCGCTACCACAGCTTCTCCAGGCTAGAGGAGGGTAATGCCAAGCCAGTGGTGGCATAGATAGCCACTACTGGCTTGGCACTACCCTCCCCAAAGCTGAAGAAGCTGTGGTAGCGCTGAAGCCAGGGGAGGGGGAGGGGCTTGGCGTGTCCTGGCTCCGCCCCCTCTGAGAAGCGCCACATCCAGCTGGGATCGATCTCCTTCTGTCCCGGGATCGACCAGTCGATCGTGATCGACTTCCTGGGCAGCTCTGATGTATGAGGACCAAAATTGGACATGTTTTTGATCTTGGCGACCTGGTTTATAAATATGTATTCTACTTGTATTTTTATCTTTGATTGTTTTTATGATGTTTTAAACTGTAATTTGGCTTTGAATCCTTGCTGTTCACCAGCCTGAGTCCCTCTGCGGAGGTCCAGAAGATGGGTATATTAAAAATATAATAAATAAATAAATAAATAAATAAATTTGAGTCCCCCAGAAAAGAGCCTGCTTTAAATTGCAAGTGGAGATCCATCTCCTAATTCCCCAACTTCCTCCAAATATTTGCCCATTTCGATATATCAGTGCTGTCCAACTTCTTCCGGCCCAAGGGCCGGAAGAAGTGTCACTGATCACCTGGGGGGCCGCAGGTGATCAGTGAGCGGGGGGCGTGGCCACTCCCGGGGGCGTGGCCGGCCTCCTGCGCGGCCCGCCCATTTTCAGGAGGGTTTCCCTGGGTGACGTCAGGCGTCACCCAGCCTAACGTCACCAGGGAAACCCTCCCGCAAGCCTGGATGGCTGGTGGGGAAGCGAAGTGCCGCTCGCTTCCCCCGCCAGCCTTCCAGGCTTCGGGAGGGTTTTTGCCCAGCTCCTGTGTCTCTCTGAGCAGAGGGACACGGGGCTGGGCGAAAATCCCGCCAGCCTGGATGGCTGGTGGGGAAGCAAGAAGTGCCGCTCGCTTCCCCGCCAGCCTTCCAGGCTTCGGGGAGGGTTTTTGCCCGGCTCCTGTGTCTCTCTGAGCAGAGGGACACGGGGCTGGGCGAAAACCCCCGCCAGCCTGGATGGCTGGTGGGGGAAGCAGAGCGCCGCTCGCTTTCCCGCGAGCCTTCCAGGTTTGGGGAAGGGGTTTTAAGCCCGGCACTCGCGTCTCGAGTGCCGGATGAAAACCCTTACCCAAACCTGGAAGGCCGTGGGGGAAGTGAGCACACCGTCCCGCCAGCCATCCAGGCTGGCGGGGAGTTTTCGCCGCTGCCGTGATGCCTTGGAAGGGAGGGAGGCGCCTCCTTCCAAGGCATCGGCCCGGAGAGAGGGAAGAAGAGGGCAGTGCAGGGAGGAGGAGCTAGCTCTCTTCCTCCTCCCTGCACCGCCCCTTGTCCCTTTCTCGCCAGAGCCAATGCAAACCGGTTTGCATCGGCGCCGGCGAGAGAGGGAAAAAGAGGGCAGTGCAGGGAGGAGGAGCTGGCTCACTTCCTCCTCCCTGCCCCGCCTCCCCCCCCCCGGCCGCCATTAATTTTTTTTAAAAAAAAAATTAAAAATGGCGGCTGGGGGCATAGCTGGGGCCGGAGCCAACAGGCTGGGGGGCCGTGTACGGCCCCAGGGCCGCCAGTTGGACAGCCCTGCGATAGATGACCACGTTCCCACCGGCATCGCCTCTTCTTTTGCAGCAGGCGTCACCCTGGTGATGTCGCTGGGCGCCGATGTCCTCCCCCGAGAGGCTTGTGTCAGGACTTGGCTTGCTTTCAGAGCATCTGGGAAGGCTCTTTTCTGACAGCTCTTTTTCTTCTTCCCCCGCTTTTGTGTGCGTTTGTGTGTTTCCCTTTTTTCCCCCTAGCAATCGGACGAGCTTTATCTCTCCAGAAAGAGACTGCATTTATTCCGCCAAAGTATTTGCCAGTTCCGTTTCCGCAGAAGAGGAAGAGAGCTACATTCAAATGGTAATTATTTTTGATGTCGCGCTTCCCCTCTCGCCTTTGACAATTCGCGCGGAAGGGGACTGTTTCAGAGAAAGGCATGGGTTGCTATGTGGGAAAACACAAGGCGGGATTGAGGCACAGATAAGGAGAGGGCCCTTTTCTCAGTGGCACAGATCTCCGTTGTCACATTAGCCTCAGCGGCACTTCCCCAACGGGATGGCCAGTAGCCGTGCCAGCTCAATGGCTGTAAAGCAGGGGTGGGCAATTATTTTTTCCAAGCTGCCACACGAAAGCCAAAAAATATTATGGAGGGCCGCACCTAAAGGCTGAACTACATTCGAATCCAGTGTTTTTCAACCTTTTTTGAGCCGCGGCCAGGCATGTAGCTTCAGCCCCCCCCCCCCCCAAATTCTCAGGGTGGTCCACGAAAAGGCCTTACTGGTACATTATTTAAACTGTTATGTGCATTTAAATCATGATCTGATCACCATGCTCATTATATCCCACATTCATGGGGTTATTGGGATAACAATACAAAAGGTTTGCTAGGGTAGACCCTCTTCCACCCAGTCTCAGCCCCCCCCGAACCAAACTCAGCCCCCCGATCAAAATCCTGGCTACGGCTCTGGCCGCGGCACATTTTTTACATTTACAATATCCTGGGGCACACCACCAACCAAAATGACACAAAATGACACTCTAACACAGTGTTTCCCAACCTTTTTTGAGCCGCGGCACACTTTTTTTTTTTTTTGCATTTAAAAGTTTTTATTGTAGTTTCAAACATTAAAAGAAACATATATCACAATACATCCGGGGGAGGGAATAAGAAAAAGAAAAAAAAAGGAGGGTGGGAAAATAGGGGGTTAACAGAAGAGGGGAAAGGGAAAAGGGGAAGGGGGTATGTGAAGAACACATTAAAAAAATTACACATTAACATAAAAAAAATTCCGGGGCACACCACCACCCAAAATGACACAGAATGACACTCTAACACAGTAAAGAACAGCTGGGGGGTTGGTGGCCTGCTGGGAGCAGCTGCTGGGAGTGCCAAAGCCGGGAGCGGAGCCAGGCTGCGCCATGCCCCCCCCTACCCCCGGCTTCACCTCTCCCAGCAGCTGCTCCAGCCTTGAGGGGCAGTCCCAAGCCAGCGGTGCCAGAGCCAGCACAATGCTGACTTGGCACTGTCCCCTCAAGGTTGGAGCAGCTGCTGGGAGTGCTGAAGCTGGGGGAGGGGCAGAGCCAGGCCGCGCCATGCCCCACCCCTCCCTCCGGCTTCAGCTCTCCTACAGGCTGTGCCATGCCCCGCCCCCTCCCCCCAGCTTCAGTTCTCCTACAGGCCACGCCATGCCCCGCCCCCTCCCCCCAGCTTCAGCTCTCCTACAGAGGAGGAGCATGAGCGGTGGACAGGCTTCACTGGGCGGGGCTCCTCCTCCATGCGGCTTCAGCGAGTGAGGGACGAGAGTCATGGTGGGAGTCATGGCGGATTGGAGGCTGGCTGGGGAAACGGCCGAAGGAGGCAGCGCCCCGGTCCCTTCTTCTTTTTCTTCGCCACTGCCCGGCCCTTCCTCCTCCTCCCCCAAGCAGCAGGAGTTCAGCAGGAGGGGGGGGGGGAGGAAGGAGGGCAGAGAGTTTTTCTTGTGGCACAGCAAGAGGTTCGTCACGGCACACTAGTGTGCCACGGCACACTGGTTGAGAAAGACTGCTCTAACACAGTAATACATATACAGTAGTTAATATGTTTCTAAATGTATTTATACACCACCAACCACAATGACACAAAATGACACTCTAACACAGTCATACATAGAGTTGATATGTTTTTAAATGTATTTATACACTCAGGGTGAAACCTGGGCCTGTTTTGATGAACACAGCATAGATATCCTGGCAGGAATGGCAGAAAGACACAAACTTCCCACACAGAACTCCCATAACCAAGGGAAAATACTATAAGAGTTTGGTGGGCATTGACCTTGAGTTTTGGAGTTGTAGTTCACCTATATCCAGAGAGCACTGTGGACTGAAACAATGTTGGATCAGGACCAAACTTGGCATGAATACTCAATATGCCCAAATGTGAACACAGATGGAGTTTGGGGAAAATAGACCTTGACATTTGGGAGTTACAGTTTCTGGGATTTATAGTTAACACACAATCAAAGAGCATCCTGAACTCTTGCAACAATGGAATTGAACCAAACTTGGCATATTGAACTCTCATTACCAACAGAAAGTACTGAAAGGGTTTGCTTGGGAATTGACCTTGAATTTGGAAGTTGTAGTTCACCTACACCCAGAGAGCACTGTGGGCAGGAGGGGGAAGAAAGGGTATTGGAGGTTCCAATTTCCCACGGCACACCTGATGATCACTCACGACACACTGGTTGGGAAACACTGTTCTAATCTACATTACATATTTATTTTTTTACTTTATTTACTATATATTACACATCATTAATATTAACATATGAATATATCAAGAAATATTCATATATTATTAGTATTAATATCATAATTATTATATTATAGTGTATATATAGACATAATATATTGAAATTATAATATAACATTATATAATATTTTTATTATATTATTATATTATTATAATAAAATTATTATAAAATCATAATAAAAACCACTAAAATAAAATGAAATTCAAGAAGACAAGGTGCGAAGAAGGGAGGAGGGCCCTTCTCCAGAGGCCCTCGCAGTGGTGATCCTGGGCTTTGGCCCTCTTGCATGGAGGGTCGCGCGTCGGTGGAGTGAGAGGGCCCGAGGGTGGAGGCAGCACCAGCTCCTGGCTTTCCGCCTCCTCTTCCTGCCTCCGGCATGGAGAGAGCTCGGATGCCGGCGGCGTGGCGGGGAGGAGCCTTTGGATGACTTCCTGTAGCGGATGAGCTGGCTAAGGCATTCTGGGAACCGTAGTTTTCTGACTTCTACGGCTCCCAGAATGCCTCAGCCAGCTCATCAGACTACAGGAAGTCAGTCCAAAGGCTCCTCCCCCGCCACACCGTGGCCCCTGACCCTCCCACGCTGGCCATCCAAGCCTCTCCATGTCGGAGGCAGGAGGAGGAGGAGAGCCTGGGAGCACTCCAAAGCCGCCGCGATGGGATGAGGCGGTAAGCGGCACCCCTTCTTCTTGGTTGGCCCCGCCGACGCCCCTTCTCCCAGGGCCGGACAGAACCGACC
>JARBWK010001226.1:0-20464 GCA_030556195.1 Anolis apletophallus | reverse complement strand
CCGGTGGCTCTGTTCCACAAAAAGAGCCATGGCTAGAAAAACTCTATGAGAGAAGGGATGTGGACAGAATGACAGACTTCCTGAGGAGAAATACAGGGAGACCAAACAAGCAAACAGACTGGAAACTACTTGAGGACTAGAAGAAAGTGAACTAAATCCCCAAGAATATCACCCAAGTCAAAAATTAAAAACAAGAGGGAAGACTGACTGTAATGGAAAGGGAGAACTATACAAGTAACAAAATATAAACAAGCAAATAGACAAAAACCTCAAAGACACACTCCCTAAAAAGGGAGAGAATAGAGAAGAAAAATACTTATTCCACCAAAAGAAGAATGGAAGTCAACGTGTACTATACACACACACACACACACATTCTTTCTTTCCTTGTTGTTGTTGTCGGTTTGCTATTGTTTTCTTTTTAAAAAAGATTTGTGAGTTTTTTGTTTTGTGTTTTTTTTCTTTTAAATATATTTTTCTTCTTTTTCTCTCATGTTTGATCTCGTTGTGTGCCCTTCCCTACACCCCTCCCTCACCAATATCCCCACCCCCGAAACCTCCATATAACCCCACCTATTCCCCCCCCACACACACTTTCCTTTAAGATTCTTGTCTACACTGTATTTGAAAATACCAATAAACATCATTTTAAAAACCCCATAACATGATCTCTGCAGTTTTGCTTCTGTTATGAATCGTAATGCTCATCAAACCCTTCCGGTATTTCCTGTTGGTCCTGGGAGTCCTGCGTGCCAAGTTTGGTCCAATCCCATTGTTGGTGGAGTTCAGAACGCTCTTGGATTGTAGGCGAACTATAAACCCCAGGAACTACAACTCCCAAATGACGAAATCAATCCCCTCCCAACCCCACCAGTATTCCAATGTGGACGTATTGGGTGTTTGTGCCAAATGTGGTCCAGTGAATGAAAATGCCTCCTGCACCTCAGGGATTGACACGATTCAGAAAAGGAGCAAAACGACAGTTATGAAGCAGCAACAAAAATAATAATATGATGGTTGGGGGTCACCACCACAGGAGGAAAGGGATTAAGGGGTCAGGGCATGAGGAGGGTGAGAGACCCTGCCCTAGATTGTTCCTTCCTCAGAGTTAAACACTCCTTGTATTCCTGAAGAAGGCAAGGCCCAAGATGACCCGAGTGACCAGGGAGACCAGGTGCTGCTCCCACCTCGCCAGGACGAGTCTCTCCTCTGAACTGACCCTTGGCAGGAACCTTCCCAGGCTGGCCGTTAGCCGCCCCTTTCCTGCTGCCGCCTGGAGAGCTGCGTCGCTATGGCAACGCCTGGGCCTCAGGCCTAGTCCCTCCAGTCGGCCAAGGCTTCTCTCTCTCCCAACCTCCATCCACAGGCCTCAGACCCATGTGATGACCACTAGGCGTTTCGTGACAGCCTCCAATCCACTGAGAGTCCAGGCCTGGGCCCACTCCAGCCTTCCATCCAGGTGTTTTGGGCTTCGGCCCCTCTTCAACCCTTTGGAGAAGGAATGGGATGAAGACTCACCGGAAGGAGATGGAGGAGGAGAAGAGACAGGCTGCAAAGAGGAGGAAGAGGGGCGAAATCTTCTCTTCTGTCCCAGCCGGGCAAGGAAGGGTGAAGGGGAGGGAGTTTGGACCCAGAGTGTGAGGATTTTAAATGGTGGGCTGACTGGAGAGAGAGAGAAGTGTCAGCAGCCGATTGGCTGAGTGTGCCAGGGGCTAGGGTTCTGATTGGCTGCTGCCTCTGGCTGGCTGCTGAGGCCAAGAGTTCCAACTGCCGTTCTGCCCTTTGTGAGGAAACATGGCTGGCTGCCCACGGCTTTGGAGCCGGATCCTTTGGAGGCCGGAGGCACGTTGGAGTTTCCCACTTCTTGTCCACGAGAGGGAGATATAGTGTCTGTCCGTCCATCCCTTTTTCATTTAAATGCAATCTATTCTATGCTGTAGTTTCACGTCTTGTCAGGAGAGAGATTTCCACCTTTTATGAGCAAAGCTGGATGTTGTTCTTGTCTGAGTCCAAAATGGAGCCCATGAACAAGCCCTTCCCTCCATTTTTCCTGACTAGGGCTGTGTTTCTTCTTTCAAAAAACCATACACAGAAGCAGGGCCAGGTGGTGGCTGCGAGAAGAAGGCCCTCCCTCCATCGCGCGCGTGGCAGGGCTCAGGCGGCATTGCAGGAGGAGGTCTGGGGTTGGTTCTCCTCCACACTCGCATATCTCGGACTCCGCTTTGTGGCCCTGTTTCTGAAGGTCGGCTCTGCACCTCTCAGAGCGCAGCCTGTTCAGCGCCTTCCTTCCTTCCTTCCAAGCCGCCCCGCCTTCTGCGTGCCCAGGAGGGAGTCTCTCATCCGGTCTCAGCCACAGATTGAGGTTCTGGGTTTGAGCCTGCCGCTTTTGGACTCTCACTTGCTGAGGTGTCCCAGCAAATGTCTCTGTAAATCTTAGAAAACTATTTCTTGACTTAAGGCGTTGACGTGCTGGCTGATACCCAAAGAGGAGGAGATGATGGACCGGAGATGTCGCTCCCTTCGTCCTTTCACTCTTGGTTGCTACTCCTCAATGGATGTCTGTCAGGTGGTGCGATACCAGGTAAACAGTGTAATTTCTCCAGTGGTATAGGGCGCAGGCACCCCGTGATCATGCGGCATGTCTCATGAAGAGCCACATCCCCTGTTTGAGCGTGGTGAGACGTGTTCCGCGCTGGGCATGTGTACGGACTGAGGAGATGCCTTCGCTGTGTCTGGTTGTGACCCCCAGGCTGTGCCAGTCGGCTTTCCTAGGATATTGTTTCTCGCGCCGCCCACTTGTGGCTTGATCTTCAGGCCGTGCTTCTTGTAGGTCAGAGCAGGATCCAGTGTGACTCCTGGGTATGTGGGTCAGGGTCTGGGTAAGAAGGGGTTGTTAGGCTTAGGGTACGGTTCAGGGTGAGGACTTTATTTATTTATTTATTTATTATTCGGGCTTCTATGCCGCCGACTCCCTGAGGCTCGCGGCGGCTTACAGGAGCCAAAGGGCACAGTAAAATACAGGCAATAAGCAGTTAAAAACAATTAAAAACAACAGCAGTACAGTAATTAATAACACCGTTAACACAATGAACAGCACATCATCCTCAGAAGAACGAAGAGATGGCGGGGCATGGGCAGGACTTACTCACCAAAGGCCTGCTTCAACAGGTATGTTTTACAGGCCCGTCTACACGGGAGCAAGTCCTTCATAGCCCGAGTTCCGGCCGGGAGGGCGTTCCACAGCGTAGGTGCTATGACAGAGAACGCCCTCCGGCGGGTAGCAGTCAGCCTTGCGAGTTGAGCTGAAGGTATCTCCAGGAGATTGGAGTCCTCAGACCGAAGTGATCTCAGAGGGCAATATGGGGTGAGACGGTCCCTCAGATACGCTGGCCCCAGGCCGTGTAAGGCCTTAAAGGTGAGGACCAACACTTTGAAGGTGATCCGGTGCTCAATTGGCAGCCAGTGCAGATCCTGCAAAACAGGTGTTATGTGGGCGCCAGCTGGCGTGCCAGACAGGAGCCGGGCGGCAGTGTTCTGCACTAGCCTGAGCTTCGGGTCACCAACAGAGGAAGGCCAGCGTAGAGCGCGTTGCAGTAATCCAGCCTTGAGATGACTGTGGCTTGGATCACCGTGGCCAGATCGTTCCGGGAGAGATAGGGGGCCAGCCTCCTTGCCTGTCGCAGATGAAAAAAAGCGATCTTGCTGACCGCAGAGACCTGGGCCTCCATGGTCAGCTGGGAGTCCAAATGGACCCCCCAGGCTCTTTACGGAAGGCGATGGGCATAACACCGCACCGTCCAGGCTCAGAAGCTGGACATTAACATCACCCGGGCGACCCAGCCACAAGATCTCCGTCTTCGCCGGATTCACCCTCAACCTACTGGCTCGCAGCCATCCAGTAACGGCTTCGAGGCAGTGTTGGAAATTATCGGGGACAGAACCCGGCCTGCCCTCCATCCTCAGAATGAGCTGGGTGTTGTCAGCGTACTGGTGACACTCCAGCCCATAACTCCGCACCAGCTGTGCAAGCGGCTGCATGTAGGTGTTAAATAACAGAGAGGGTTATTTGCCACGAAGGAACTCTTCCCTTCCTTCTCTCTCCCTCCGGCCTGGCTGACGCTCGCTGAGTCTCTCTTGCACAAACAGCGCTCCCCAAGGAGCCACGCGGTATCTCCGTCACGCTCGGAGCTTCTGGACCCAGCTCTCCTACGATTATGGAAGTTCCAGGCAGAAGCCGGGAATGGCACGCCAGGCAAGGAAGGAAGGAGGGAGGGAAGGGAAGCATCTCTCTATGATCATCATGACCATCTTTGGGCCGGAGGTTTAGCACAGCTGGTAAATCATCAGCAAGGTCTCTCAACCAAAAGGTTGCAAGTTCGAAGCCCTGTGTCGGCATGAGCACCCAACCATCAGCCCTGCTCACTATTGACCTAAGCGGTTCAAAAACAGCTTGGGCTGTAACTAGAGAAATTAGGTACCGCTAAAAGCGGGGGAGGCGTGTTGTACGACGCCATCAAGAAAAAGATGTTCAGAAAATGCAGAATTTTATTTAATTTATTATTTTCTTCATTTCCACCCCTTCCTTCTCCCGCGAGGGGACTCAGGGCGGCTTCACAGCGGCATCGATGACGCTATCCACATATACGTTCATTTAAAACAATTGGCACAATTAAAACATTATAAAATCATCAATAAAAACTCCTTCGCATTCAATTTCACATCCCGTTCAACCAGAGTCCAGCCAAATAAATCCAATGTCGTCACATCATAAAATTCAAGTCCAGCTGCCATTGTCCAGTACACAACACCTTTAGTCGAACGCCTGGGCCCACAGCCATGTCTGTAGTTGTCTCCTAAAGGACGGGAGGGAGGTGGCCAACCTGATGTCCTCAGGGAGGGAGCTCCACAGGCGGCAGGGGGGGCACTGCTGAGAAGGCCCTGTCTCTCGTCCCCACCAACCGCATTTGCGAGAGTGGCGGGTTCAAAAGCAGGGCCTCTCCTGAAGATCTTAAGGTGTATGATGGTTCGTGGCAGGAGATACGTTCGGACAGGTAAACTGGGCCAGAGCCGTTTAGGGCTTTCAAGGTTAACACCAGCACTTTGAATTGTGCCCGGAAGCTGATGGGCAGCCAGTGAGCTGGCACAACAGAGGAGTGGATTCGCTCCCTGCACCCCGTTTTGTTACAGACTGTGATAACTTGATCTATTTCGCAAAATTTAAGTCTCTGGATCTTATAAATTAAGGAATTAAGGAAATCAGTTTGTCTGTGTAGAGCAGGCCTGGGCAAACTCTGGCCCTCCAGGTGTTTTTGAACTTCAACTCCCACAATTCTTCATTATTATTATTATTACATTTCTATTCCATTTCATTACAAAATGCAATGGGGCTCCAGAACCACCTATGGACCCACCACCGCCAAGACCCTGCACTTGGAGAACCCTCATCATCCTGGAGCTATGAGGGATGGATGGCCTACCTTCCCATCCAGGGAGGGGCTGCTGGTGCCCAAAACACCTGGAGGGAGGGAGGACCGGAGTGGGCCCAGGCATGGACTCGCAGTGGATTGGGGGCTGTCACGAAACGCCTAGTGGTCGTCACATGGGTTCGAGGCCTGTGGATGGAGGTTGGGAGAGAGAGAAGCCTTGGCTGACTGGAGGGACTAGGCCTGAGGCCCAGGCGTTGCCATAGTGACACAGCTCTCCGGGCAGCAGCAGGAAAGGGGCGGGGCTAACGGCCAGTCTGGGAAGGTTCCTGCCAAGGGTCAGTTCAGAGGAGAGACTCCTCCTGGCGAGGTGGGAGCAGCACTCCGGGGTCTCCCTGGTCACTCCGGTCATCTTGGGCCTTGCCTTCTTCCGAAATAATAGTATTTAACTCTGAGGACACACTACTGACACGGCCAATGTTGGATACTGGTGGGGGTTTGGGGGGGGGGCTCTGTTTGAATTCCGGGAGTTGTAGTTCACCAACACCAAAAAGGAAGAGAAGGACAGGCACAGAGGTCTTCAGCATTATCTACCAAAAGGGTTCCTATGTATTTTATGATGGTCTTTGGCGACCCCTCTGAAATCCTCTCATGACCCCCCCCCCCCAGGGGTCCTGACCCCCAGGTTGAGAAACACTGATCTAGGACCTTAAGATCTTCTGGGAAGGCCCTGCTCTCAGTCCCGCCTTCTTCACAGATTCGGTTGGTGGGAGCGAGGGACAGGGCCCCCTCAGCGGTGGCCCCTCAGCTATGGAACGCCCTCCCCAGGGATATCGGATGGGCCCCCACCCTCCTAACATCCCGCAAAAAAAATTAAAACCTGCCTTTTTGAGGAAGCTTTCCCAAATGGCTCTGCATCTGTGTATGGTTGTTTGGAAGAAGAAACAGAACCCAAGTCAGGAAAAATGGAGGGAAGAGCTTGTTCATGGGCTCCATTTTGGACTCAGACAAGAACAACATCCAGCGTTGCTCAGAAAAGGTGGAAACCTCTCTCCTGACAAGACGTGAAACTACAGCATAGAATAGGCTGCATTTAGATGAGAAAGGGATGGGTGGACGGACGGTCAGACAGACACTATATCTCCCTCTTATGGGCAAGACGTGGGCAACTCCAACGTGTCCCCAGCCTACAAAGGATCCGGCTTCAAGGCCGTGGGCAGCCAGCCATGTTTCCTCACAAAGGGCAGAACGGCAGTTGGAACTCTTGCCTCGCAGGAGGCCCTGGCAGGAGGGATGGGCGCCTGGGAGTTAGAGCCCCAAGGGAAGGAGCCTCTCCTCAGGGCCTGGAAGCACAGGCTGCCTTCCCCTGGGAATCAAGGAGAGCCTTGGTAGTGATTCTCTGGCTTGGCTGTTCTTGGAATTCACCCTCAACGTGCTGAGAGAGTCTCCCCCCCCCCCCCCACATGTGGCCACTGGCAGGACTGCATGGAAGGCGGTTACCTTCCCGCTGGAGCAGTACCTATTGATCTACTCACATTGGCATGTTTTTGAACTGCTAGGTTGGCAGGAGCTAGGATAACAGCGGAAGCTCACGCCACTCTCCGGATTCAAACCTGCGACCTTTCGACCATCAAGCTTGAACCCACTGCGCCGTCCCCAGGGGCTCCCAGATTTAGGGAGAGGGTTTATTTATGGATCGTGGCAGGAGCAAGACAGTGTCCTGTATTTAAACACACACACACACACAGTTTGCAGGCTTGGCCTTCTATGAAATGCCCTCTGAGCAGTCACTGCCCCTTGGAGTGAGTGCGTACGTGTCCCTGGTGTGGCTGCGAGAAGAAGGCCCTCCCTCCATCGCGCACGTGGCAGGGCTCAGGCGGCATTGCAGGAGGAGGTCTGGGGTTGGCTCTCCTCCGCACTCGCATATCTCGGACTCCGCTTTGTGGCCTTGTTTCTGAAGGTCGGCTCTGCACCTCTCGGAGCGCAGCCTGTTCAGCGCCTTCGTTCCTTCCAAGCCGCCCCGCCTTGTGCGTGCCCAGGAGGGAGTCTCTCATCCGGTCTCAGCCACGGATTGAGGTTCTGGGTTTGAGCCCCCATTTTTCTTGACACGCACGCACGCACGCACACCTATTTATCTGTTTATCGGCATCTATGTGTTTGTGGGCGAGGGATTCCCGATTGCCTCCCCCTTCCAGAGCCCACAGGGACCACCAGTGGCGAGGGGCCTGGACCCAGCCTGGCACGCAGACCCCCAAGTGAGGTTGGGAGGGTGTTCCTGGGAGGGTGGGAACTGCGGTGCCTTCACCCTTGCCCAGAGGCCATTGCGTAGCCCACCAGACACGGATGCGGACCCCGCAGGCAACAAGGGGAGGGGTTGGAAGGGGGCCGAGGAAGGGGAAGAGGGGAGCGGCCTTCCTCTGGCGCCTGGGGGCCTTTCCCAAGGGGGGCCTCCCTCCCTCCACTCCCGAGGAGGCAACCCAGGGCTGATTCCCAGGCTGACCCCGACTCCTAAGCACAGGCCTCAGGCCTCCCTCTCCTCCTCCTCCTCAGTAGGCCCGACCTGAGGTAATAATAATCCCAGAGGAAGGCAAGGAAGACATAGAGCAGTGAATGCCACAACCAACAATACAGTTCCTCTTGTTGTGGTGACCCTTCCCCATCACATTCCCTCTGTGGCCACGGCCTCACTGCCGTTTTGCTGCTGTTATGAATCGTAATGCTAATTCCAGTATTTCCTGTTGGTCCTGGGAGTTCTGGGTGCCAAGTTTGGTCCAACCCCATCGTTGGTGGAGTTCAGAATGCTCTTGGATTGTAGGCAAACTATAAATCCCAGCAACTGTTCCAGCGTGCCTTCTCTGAATAATGTAAACAACGTCCTGCTCTGACCAATTCCCTGCACAATGTCCCCAGAAGCACTTTCACTCCCCGCTGGGTGGATCTCCTGGCATGACCCCCTGAGACCCTCCTGCTTAGAGACATCCGACCTCTCTTCACGCCCAGGGTTTGTTTTTGAAATGTTAATATACGACACCTGGCCCGGCCACAAGGTTTTGATTTTGGTGTGTTATGGCTGATATCTGAGTTATATTAATTGCACTGTTTGGTTGTTTGCTGCTTTGTTGTTTTACTGATGTGTTGTTGGGCTTGGGGAGATGGTGGCAGGGTATAAATAACGTTATTATTATTATTATTATTATTATTTCCAGACTGTCCTCTCTCCGAGAGTGGCCGTTAGCCCCGCCCCTTTCCTGCTGCCGCCTGGAGAGCTGCGTCGCTATGGCAACGCCTGGGCCTCAGGCCTAGTCCCTCCAGTCAGCCAAGGCTTCTCTCTCTCCCAACCTCCATCCACAGGCCTCAGACCCACGTGATGACCACTAGGCGTTTCGTGACAGCCCCCAATCCACTGCGAGTCCAGGCCTGGGCCCACTCCGGCCCTCCCTCCAGGTGTTTTGGACTAAAAGCGTGTGTGCCAGGAGCAGGGAAACAGGCAGGAAGAGCGACCCAGAGAGACGCCTGGCCCATCCAGGGAAATAATAATAACCCTGCAATAATCCGCATCCACAAACTGGACATTTGCAACCAAGGTGGTGAGGTCAAAAGGGAAAGGTTTCCCCCTGAGATCAAGCCCAGTTGTGTCCGACTCCGAGGGTTGGTGCTCATCTCCATTTGTAAGCCGAAGAACCGGCATTGTCTGCAGAGACCTCCAAGGTCATGTGGTCGACATGACTACATGGAGTGCTGTCACCTTCCCGCTGGAGCAGTACCTATTGCTCTACTCGCATTTACATGTTTTTGAACTGCTAGGTTGGCAGAAGCTGGGGCTAACAGCGGGAGCTCAGATTGCTACCCGGATTCGAACCTGCAACCTTTCGATCAGCAAGTTCAGCAACTCAGCGATTTAACCCACTGCGCCAAAGGAGGTAAAGGAGCTGGAAACTAAGCCCAGAAGAACAATGAATATAATTACATGCTGTATATACTATTGAAGTATAAGCACAGAACATGGAAGGTCTGAATATAAGCCCAGGCAATGTAATTTTAGCACAAAAAACTGATTTCCACCTTTTATGAGCAACGCTTGATGTTGAATTGTCTAAGTCAAAAATGTAGCTGATGAACAAGCACTTCACGAAGTAATATTTTCTGACTTTGATAATATTTCTTCTTTTTTTAAAAAATATCTCCCTTATTTATTTCCATGGTGAATTAAATACAGTGAAGTTTTCAATCTGAAGTTGTGTCTGGTGCCATTATTTATTTAATATGACACAGTTTGCTCACAAAGTAGTATTCTTGATCACACAGCAACTGCTATACAACAAAAAGGCTTTAACATTCATAAAAGAGGTGCATTGCCTCATTGCCCTCAAAGTCATGTTCAGTTTGCCTGAAAACATAACATTTCATAACTATTTTCTTTTTATATGCCAAAAAGAGTATATGTGGTATTCTTTTTTTAATAAGTGGCGTAAGAATCGTATTTAACCCTCTGAAGGATTGTCACAAAGAGCCGGCTTTCTGCTGCTCCAAGAACAGGACCCCACCTCAGGGATTTAAACGACAAGAAGGGGGACTCTACCAAATCTTAGGCAGAACTTCTCAATGGGTTCTGCTTGAAATCAGGTATTTACTGCAACGGCAGAACCCCAATAGCCGTTGGGAATATCCCACTTTGTGTCCCTCGACTGTAGAGGATTCTGTGCCCTTAATTTTCTTCTAAACATTTAACACACGCTGCCACCAAATATAAAACCCTTCCACAAGCTCCCTCCTGAGATGTGTAGTTTGTATGAGAGGCATTCAGAGACTTTTGTTTGCTATGAACAAAGAAAGCTGTTTATTTATTAATTCTGAACAGGCACAAAAGCTTAACGGTTTTGGTAATACTTGTACAAAGCGATATGGTTTCAGAAGTAGTTCAATGCTTGAGTTACAGGTTCCAGTCAAAACCTGAGAAACTTTTAGTACTCGATTAAACAGTTCCTTCAATACAAACAGCCCAAACTCCAGGGTCTGTTCAAACTAATAGTTCCTCCTTGAAGTAACTATTATATAACACAATGTGAAATGGTTAGTCTACTGCAGGAGAACGTCCAGAACCTTCCATTTCCCTGTTGCAACACATTTTATTAGTTTTTTCCCCTTTGGATGACTTCTCTCCTGTACGTAGTCTCTGATGGTCCAATAACAACATTTCCCACATGCCTGGCATTTGTTTCTTTTTTAACCTGTGTGAATTCTGTGGTGCTTCCTAAGGGATGAACTTCGAGTAAAACATTTCCCACACTCCTGGCATTGGTATGGCTTCTCTCCTGTGTGGAGTCTTTTGTGCCTCACCAAGACTGAACTCACAGCAAAACATTTCCCACACTCCTGGCATTGGTATGGCTTCTCTCCTGTGTGGAGTCTTTTGTGGCTCACCAAGGCTGAACTCTCAGCAAAACATTTCCCACACTCCTGGCATTGGTATGGCTTCTCTCCTGTGTGGAGTCTTTTGTGGCTCACCAAGTCTGAACTCCGAGCAAAACATTTCCCACACTCCTGGCATTGGTATGGCTTCTCTCCTGTGTGGAGTCTTTTGTGCTTCACCAAGGTGGAACTGTCAGCAAAACATTTCCCACACTCCTGGCATTGGTATGGCTTCTCTCCTGTGTGGAGTCTTTTGTGCTCACCAAGTTTGAACTGCGAGCAAAACATTTCCCACACTCCTGGCATTGGTATGGCTTCTCTCCTGTGTGGAGTCTTTTGTGCCTCACCAAGGCTGAACTCTGAGCAAAACATTTCCCACACTCCTGGCATTGGTATGGCTTCTCTCCTGTGTGGAGTCTTTTGTGGCTCACCAAGGCTGAACTCGCAGCAAAAAACATTCCCACACTCCTGGCATTGGTATGGCTTCTCTCCTGTGTGGAGTCTTTTGTGGCTCACCAAGTCTGAACTGTCGGCAAAACATTTCCCACACTCCTGGCATTGGTATGGCTTCTCTCCTGTGTGGAGTCTTTTGTGGCTCACCAAGGTAGAACGCTCAGCAAAAGATTTCCCACACTCCTGGCATTGGTATGGCTTCTCTCCTGTGTGGAGTCTTTTGTGCCTCACCAAGTTTGAACTCTGATCAAAACATTTTCCACACTCCTGGCATTGGTATGGCTTCTCTCCTGTGTGGAGTCTTTTGTGCCTCACCAAGTTTGAACTCTGAGCAAAACATTTCCCACACTCCTGGCATTGGTATGGCTTCTCTCCTGTGTGGAGTCTTTTGTGCCTCACCAAGTTTGAACTCTGAGCAAAACATTTTCCACACTCCTGGCATTGGTATGGCTTCTCTCCTGTGTGGAGTCTTTTGTGGCTCGCCGAGTGTGAACTCTGGATAAAAGGTTTCCCACACTCCTGGCTTATGAAATCCTCAGTTCCTTCTAAGATTTCTTCTTGTCTTAGATCTGGCAGTTTGTTATCAACAGGACGTTTTTCTGACACTTTCCATTTACAATGGGTTTTCCCAACACGGAGTGTCTTGTGAAGTCTGAGTCCAACATTTTGGGTAAAACACTGCCCGCATACATTGCATTTGTAGGGCCTTTCTCTGGCAGAACCTCCGCCTTCTCTGTGGGTTTGCTGGCGTCTAGGGAGGCCCCCATTGCGTCCCAAATGCTTCCTGTGTTTGGTGTTCCAGTTATCTGCTGTGAAGAAGGACAGAAACAATGTGATTGATAAGGACTCTAGGGAATTGGTATAAGAAGGAGATTGGAATGATTCTGAAAACGACATAGAAATGGAAGAAAATAAGATATAAATGCTGCCCTCTCCCCACCCCTTGTTTGGTAAAGATGGACACTGTTTGACTGCCAGGGGCCTCTAAGTTGCTGTTGTCTATTTGTGCACTTGCTTCCGACACATCGAGACCTCCTGGACCAGGCCAGGCCAGAGCTCCCTGTTGGTCGTGGCCATTTTTCCCAGTTCCTTCGAAGTCAAGCCTGTCTCTTAAAGGATCGCCTCCACCCATTTTGACCTTGGTCGGCCCCTCGAAGGGAGAGGTGAGTAACATATGCTCCAGAGGAGCCCTATTCCTTATCCCAGCCTGGCTTTTGATTCTGTCTCCTCCTTTCTGGGGAAATGGATGACTTTTCCCTTCACATTCAAAGGCTGGCTTCTTCCTCTAGCTAAAGCTTTACCTCGATACCACCCATTTCACAATTTTTCCTGTTCGCAACCCTTTCTCTGCAGGGTTGCTGTGTGGAGAGCAGAGAGGCGTGCTGGCTGGGATCCTGCATTTGGAAAGAGAAATCCCCCCCAGTGAGGGAGCCTTACCAAGAGAGTCCACCATCCCACGAATCTCCTCCATGACCTGCTCGTGCAAGGCTTTCTGACCCGGATCCAGGAGAGCCCACTCCTCCAAAGAGAAATGGACATCCACGTCCTCAAAGGCGATTGGGCCCTGGTGGGAAAAGAAGGGAAATCAGGGAAATCAAGAAAATAATTACAAGAATCTTTTGAAATGATTGACATGGATGTTGGTTCAATCTTTTCTGTTTCAAAGGATGTTTGAGGACTGAGCTTGCAACCAATGGCCCCCAGGCAGCTCCAGCCCTCCTCTCCCAGGAATCCCTCTGCTCACCTGGTTCAGTTCCACTCCCTCACAAAGCGGAAGGAGCGACTCTGGATTCGGCAATGACTCCGTTCCCGCCCCTGGGAGAGAGAGAGAGAGAGAGAAAGCTGATCACATAGACACGTCTCAGAGGTGACTATTACAGTCCTGAAAACAAACCCATGAGGAAATGACTCTATGAAGACAGGGCATTCTCCAGCCCAGGAATTGTAAGGTTTTGGAGTTTAGCCCTTTTTCATCTCGTGCAGTGCTGTGAATAGGTTGGACCGAAACTAGTCCTAGGCTTGGTAGTTCAGTGGACTAAAGTTATTCTTTGTTGTGTGTTTGGCTTCCAGCTCAGATTAAGGACTCAGCTTTGGGTTTCACCTGGGAACATACCGTACGGCTGATACTTCAGTCCCACCCAATAGTATGCAAATGTAGAAGTACAACAATACAGAAAACTCCAAATCACACTGAAATTACACCTTTTGCAACCAAATGCTTACCTATATACTCATCCCAAGGCCTAATGATCCTACATGTATGCCTTCTCTAGCTCAAAGGGATTGCGCATTTGTTACAATCTCCTGAAGGGGAACTTATGCTTTGACATAAAACAGCAAAACATCCCAAAGGGTTCCTTCTCACCCTCCAAGGCTGCCACCCCGTCTCTTTCCTGCTTGAACTCCTTTCGATGGAGGTTCTGGCTGGTGTCTGGTGGAGGTTTCTCCGATTCAGAGACATCAGGGATGACTTCAACGCAGTTAGTTTGGGCCTGGAAGAGCACAGAGAATTCCAGAAGTAGTATGGAGAAAGATCAGGGTCAACATATTTAAGTAGAGTAGCAACTGAGCTCACAGTGGATGTGGAGGTGAGAGCAGGAGGGGCAGAGCAGGTGGGGAAAAGAGGCCGAGGGAGCAGAGCCTGGCTTCTCCCTCACATGGGCCCCATCTTGGAAGGAGGGCAGGATGTACGTGTAACCTATCCATCAGTCCCAAGGTGAGTGAAACCAAGAGGAAATGCCTCACCTGTCCTTCCTGCTTCTCGTCCTCTGCCCGACTCAGGAGGAAGCCTTCCGCCAGGGCCACCGCCTGGGAACAGGTCTCTGCCCCACACTCTCGGACCCAGCTGCCCATCTCTGGGGGCAGGATGCTCAGGAACTGCTCCAGGATCACCAGGTCCAGCATCTCCGCCTTGGTGTGTTGCTCCGGCTTCAGCCACTGGCGGCAGAGAGAGTGGAGGCGGCTGCAAACCTCTCTGGGCCCCTCGCCCTCTCGGAAGGAGCACTGCCTGAAGCGCTGGTGCTGTGTGTCGGAGCTAGAAAGGTCCCAGGATGCCCCACTGCTCCCAAGTCCTGCTTCAGGTCCAGGTGAGTTGGGTCTCTCCATGTTGGAACCACTGTTTGTCGAAGAAGCAAACTGGATCCAAGATGCTCTTCCTGGCTCGTCTTTCTATGGAAAGAATTCCCTCAACAGGCTCTGAATGGAAAAAGGGAAGACGAAAATAAAGAAAGAGAAAATTAAAGTCAAGGCCTTTGCAGACGACGTGGTTTTGATTATTGCGAATCCAGTAGACTCCATAACAAATTGGCTAGATAAAGTAGAAGAACTTGGAAGGGTGGCGGGATTCAAAACAAATAAAGATAAAACACAGATATTAGTTAAAAATATATCAGAAGAAAAGAAACAGGTTCTACAGAAGAAATCCGGAATGAAAATATCAAAGAAGATAAAATATTTAGGAATAACTCTGACCTCCAAAAATTCACAATTATTTAAAAATAATTATACACATAAGTGGAAGGATATATCTAAGGATTTAGGTACATGGTTGAAACTGAACATATCCTTTTTAGGAAAGATAGCATGGATTAAGATGAATATACTTCCAAAACATTTTTTTTTATTTACCACACTTCTTATAGTAAAAAATGAAATTGGCTTTAAGATATGGATGAAAGATTTATCTGGGTTTGTCTGGGGAGGCCATGTCCGTAGTGTGTCCTCACAGTTAAATAATCCTCGTATTCCTGAAGGCAAGGCCCAAGATGACCTGAGTGACCAGGGAGACCCCGGAGTGCTGCTCCCACCTCGCCAGGAGGAGTCTCTCCTCTGAACTGACCCTTGGCAGGAACCTTCCCAGACTGGCCGTTAGCCCCGCCCCTTTCCTGCTGCCGCCTGGAGAGCTGCGTCGCTATGGCAACGCCTGGGCCTCAGGCCTAGTCCCTCCAGTCAGCCAAGGCTTCTCTCTCTCCCAACCTCCATCCACAGGCCTAATGCTAATAATAATATGATATGATATAGTATAATATGGTATGGCATAATATTGTATATGCATATAATATTGACAATGTAATGTAATTCAATATACTACTAATCTATATATATAAAATGTTAACATACGTGCAATGACTGATATAGACAAAGCAACTACACATAGCAGAAAAAACACAACTCGACAACCTTCCACAACATACCACAAGGTACCTATAGCGCCGAAAAACAAGGCCCTAGGTACCTCGCAACACCCCCAAAAAATGACCCCCAAAAACAGGCAACGGAATTCCCATTCGGCTCTCTCCGCTGCCAGAGCGAAGGTTTAGAACGTTCGCACAAGCCCCTCCGGAACGATCGCACACTTCCCCAAATAGACGCACGCCGCTACCCAAGTCTCCCCTAAGCACTTCCCCACTCCCCTCCCCACTGTCTCTAACAACAAACACACACTCACCCCAAAACAACAGCACAAAAACACCCCCCTTCCCGCGCACATGGCGCCCAAACCCCACCGGAACGATCGCGGCAGAGGGCTCTCCTCCGCCGCCCAACGCCTGGGGATGGGGCCGGGGGGGGAGCCGCCGTCTCTCTCCCTGCGGCCTCCTCTTCGGCCAGCGGAAGGGAGGCGGCGGGCAGCGGCGGAGAGCCCTCTGCCGCCTCTCTTCCGCTGCCCGAGGAGGAGGCCGCAGGGAGAGGGGTTGCCCGGTTCCCCTTCGGCCTCCTCTTCGGGCAGCGGAAGAGAGGCGGCAGAGGGCTCTCCTCCGCCGCCCGCTGCCTCCCTTCCGCTGCCCGGGGATGAGGCTGAGGGGGAGCCGCGCTGTCTCTCTCCCTGCGGCCTCCTCTTTGGGCAGCGGAAGGGAGGCGGCGGGCGGCGGAGGAGAGCCCTCTGCCGCCTCTCTTCCGCTGCCCGAGGAGAGGGCCGCGGGGGAGGGAGATCGCGATTCCCCCTTCAGCCTCCTCTTCGGCCTCCTCCTCTACACATATACACAACAACATATAAACACAAACATACAAACACATATAAATACACAACCACATACAAACACATATATATATACACACCTATACATACACATCCACACTAATACATACACATATATACACACACATATCAGCACATCTCCATATACACACATACATACACACACATATACATACACAAACACACATATATACACGTATTCATACACAAAAAACCCACAGATATACACACATATATACACAAATACAAAGAACTATATACACACACACACATACATACACACACAAATATACACACACAAATATACACACACACATACCAAAACACAAACACACATACCCCCCAAATATCAACACACACATACACATACAACTATAAACACACATACACACACATATACACACAACACACATGCTCACATCATTTCCACAACTTACATACCCAGACTTTCTCGCATCACCTACATAGGGCACAGCAACGCGTGCTGGGTTCAGCTAGTAATAATATATTATAATTGTTTATTTTATGTTACATGTAATATTACTAATAATATTGTGGTATGTTATGGTACAATGTGATATGTAGTATTGGTGTTGTGCAATACAATAACACAGTATGTTGTATTTGCATTTTGCTTGTGAGCCGCTCTGAGTCCCCTTCGGGGATGAGAAGGGAGGCATATAAATGTTGTGAAATAAATAAATAAAGCCATTTACATTACAATACAATTTCAAATCTACAAATATATGAAACATTACAACAGAATTGAGTATCATTGGTATTCTTTAAAACAGGCACAGGCCAACTTGAGCTTTCCTTGGTTTTGGGACTTCAATTCCCACAATTCCTAACAGACTACCTACCCTACCGGCTGTTTTCACAAAATCATGTGGCGAGCATGACTGCATGGAGCACCTTTATACTCTCGTATAAGCGGTACCTATTGATCTACTCACATTTGCATGTATTCAAACTGCTGGGTGGCAGAAGCTGGGGCTAACAGCAGGAGCTCCCCCCACTCCGCAGATTTGAACCTGTGACATTTCGGTCAGCAAGTTCAACAGCTCAGTGCTTTAACCCACTATAATTCTTAGACAGGCTTGGTTTAACCTCCGATTTTCTAGGAAAACTGAATTATTGTGTTCTGAATGATCCACTTGGAACAGAGTGTCACCAATATGAAAATTCTGGAAATAATAATAATAATGGAATTGTAAACTGGACACAAGCTGGATGATCTGGACAGAAAAACAAGGAAACTGATGACAATCCACTCCTCATGACACCCGCGTAGGGATGTCGACAGACTTGACCTGCCCAGAATATCAGGAGGCGGAGAGAGGGCTTCTGCAAGGGAAACCAATGGTAGAAGAAGACAAACACACGCTGGCACATGATGGGAAAGGCAGTCAAGAACCAACATGGAGGGAAGTCAATAGTAGTAAACAGCTTCAAGTGCAAAAGACAAAAAGTGAATACCGTAAAAACACAATCCAGGGCAAAGAAAACTGGCCAAAGAAAGCTCTCTCTCTCTCCACGGACGGTTCCTGGGCCAAACTGAGAGTCAAATGGACAACGAAGAAACATGGCTGTGGCTCAGAAATGGAACTTTTTAAAAGGAGACAAAGGAGGCCTGGTTCTGGCAGCCCAAGAACAAGCCATTCGAACCAATGCCTTCAGAGCCAGAAATGAAAACTCAACAAATGATCCCAAGTGTAGATTCCGCAAGGAAGCAGATGAAGCAATAGATCCCATCCTCAGCTGCTGCAAGAAGATTGCGTAGACAGACTACAAGCAGAGGCACAACACCCTTGCTCAGGTGATCCATTGGAACTTGTGCCACAAACGCCATCTGCCTGCGACAAAGAACTGGTGGGATCACAAGCTGCAAAAAGTTACATAGAATGAACACGTCAAGCTACTCTGGAACTTCCGGATTCAGACAGACGGAGTTACGGAGCACAATACTCCTGATCTCACAATCGTGTTAAAAAACAAAGTATGGATTGTCGAAATTGCAATCCCAGGTGACAGCAGGATTAATGAGAAACAACTGGAGAAGCTGACACGATATGAGGATTTAAAGATCGAACACCAAAGATTCTGGCACAAAACCAGTAAATGTGGTCCCAGTGGTGATCGGCACACTGGGTGCAGTGTCTAAAGACCTTGGCCTGCACTTAAACACAATCGGCGCTGACAAGATTACCATCTGCCAGCTGCAAAAGGCCACCCTACTGGGTCTGGATGACCTTTGGGGTTCCCTTCCAACTCTGTTTCAATATGGATTGACTTGGAAGGTGATGTGTCTATTATTATTATTATGGGATGGGAGGAGGTTGGTCTGGATGACCTTTGGGGTTCCCTTCCAACTCTGTTTCAATATGGATTGACTTGGAAGGTGATGTGTCTATTATTATTATTATAGGATGGGAGGAGGTTAGTCTGGATGACCTCTGTGGTTCTCTTCCAACTGTTTCAATATGGATTGACTTGGAAGGTGATGTGTCTACTACTACTATTATTATTATTATGGGATGGGAGGAGGTTGGTCTGGATGACCTTTGGGGTTCCAACTCTATTCCAATATGGATTGCTTTTCAGAATGGAACATTCTCCTTCTTTGAAGGCCTTCAAACAGAGGTTGGGTGAGCATCTTTCGGGAGTGATTCAGTTGTGTTGTTCTACATGGCAGAATGGATCAGACCAGATGGCCTTTGGGGGTCCCTTTCCAACTATTTAAACTGCCCAAGAACCTAGAAAGATAAGACTCTCAATTTTTGGAGGCCTTCAAATATAGCTTACACAGGACATCTAGGAAGGCTTTAGTAGGGTATTCTTACACGGCTGAAGGGCCAATAATAACAACAATAGCAGCTGACATAATATGAGGGTTTAAAGATTGAACTGTAAAGACTCTGGCACAAACCAGTCAAGGGGGTCCCAGTGGTGATGAGCACACTGGGCGCAGTGTCTAAAGACCTTGGCCTGCACTTAAACACAATCGGCGCTGATAAGATTACTGCAAAAGGCCACCCTACTGGGATCTGCACACATTATTCGCCGATACATCACACAGTCGTAGATACTTGGGAAGTGGCCAACTTATGATCCAATACAACAACCAGCAGAATGTCTGCCGTGGACTCATCTTGTGTTAATAATAATAATAATAATAAGGTTCGGGGCAGGTTGCAACCTAGTAATATGCACATTTACCGAAAAACATTCTTGAAAATACACCTCTTA
Organism: Anolis apletophallus; assembly: GCA_030556195.1. Classification (NCBI taxonomy): domain Eukaryota; kingdom Metazoa; phylum Chordata; class Lepidosauria; order Squamata; family Anolidae; genus Anolis; species Anolis apletophallus. The sequence continues at coordinate 955 of JARBWK010001226.1, read as the reverse complement.
AAGCGTATTTCTACAAAATAAGTATTGAAACACACAAAACCAAAGGCGAAACGCCAGGTGCGAGTTCCAAACTCATCAATCCAACTGCCTGGGTGGGCCTGAGGGGGGGGGGAGAGGGAGACCCTCAACTCATCTCTCCCAATCTAGTCACAAAGAAAGGTTCACCTTCGAGACCTCTCTATATGAACTCTCTTCTCATATTATATTCGGGAAGGCAATATTCCAGCGAGCTTAGAACAAGCTGTGATAAAACTGCTGTTGAAGAAACCATCACTGGACCCCACTCAATCTGTCAACTATCGGCCAGTTTCCAATTTTCCCTCCTTGGGCAAAGTCATGGAATGTGTGGTGGCCTCACAACTCCAGGTATTCTTGGAAGACACAGGTTATCTGGATCAGGCACAGTTTGGCTTTAGGCCGGGACATGGAACCGAGACAGCCTTGGTCGCCTTAGTGCAGTGTTTCCCAACCAGTGTGCTGTGAGCGATCATCAGGTGTGCCGTGGGAAATTGGAACCTCCAATACCCTTTCTTCCCCCAAACTTGGGCAAACTTGGACCTTCCAGGTGTTTTGGACTCCAACTCCCACCATTCCTAGCAGCCTCAGGCCCTTTTCCTTTTCTCCCCTCAGCCACTTAAGCAGGAAAGGGCCTCATGCTGTTAGGAATGGTGGGAGTTGAAGTCCAAAGCACCCAGAGGGCCGAAGTTTTCCCATGCCTGTTTTAGGGACCTTAAAGTGGTGAGCCTCCTTCCAACATTGTGATTCTGGATAGAAAACAAACAACAACATAACATTGTTTGAGTCCACAGTGCTCTCTGGGTGTAGGTGAACTACAACTTCCAAACTCAAGGTCAATTCCCAAGCAAACCCTTTCAGTACTTTCTGTTGGCAATGAGAGTTCAATATGCCAAGTTTGGTTCAATTCCATTGTCGCAAGAGTTCAGGATGCTCTTTG
>JARBWK010001225.1:0-20476 GCA_030556195.1 Anolis apletophallus | reverse complement strand
GCTGCTGTCCGAGGGAGCCCAGGAGGAGGAGGAGGCCGGCTGGGTTGCCCGCCCGCCCGGCTCCCCTTGCCGCCTGGCTCCTTGCTTCCTTCCCTGGCAAGGCAGCCAGAGGCGCAGAGATGCTGGAGGGCGGCGGCGGGGTCCCGAGGAGGAGCCCCTCTCCCTGCCCCGCGAGGAGGAGGAGCACGCGGGGCCCCTCGCCCTAGCTGGCCTCTCCCTCCCTGGACCTGAGATTGAGAGAGAGAGAGAGAGAGAGGCGCCCCCTGCTCTTGCTGCCTTGCCTGCCGGGATGGCCAAGGAGAAGAGCCGGAGAGCCCTGCTGGAGCTGCTCCAGGGGGGAAGGCAACCAGGTCTGTGCCGACTGCGGGGCGCCAGGTAAGGAGGGCGGGGGGGGGAGGGTCTCTCTCTCTCCCCCTAGGAAGGTGCTCTTATCAGGGGACACACTGCACTGGAGGATGTCCTCATAGGCATGTGTAGATACATAGATACTAGATAGATACTAGAGAGATACATTGTGTGTGTATAGACTGTCATAAGATACATCATATTCTAATGGGACACATTGTATTGATAGGATGTCCTGGTATGCATGTGTATCTATGTGTGTGTACATATTATAATATATATATATATATATATATATATATATATATATATAAATTATATTATTTCCTGAGAGATATATATATATATATATATATATATATATATAATTGTGTGTGTATGTATATATATATATATACACACACACACACAATTGTAAATATATTATATTATTTCCTTATATATATATATATATAATTTTAGTTATATTTTACTGATATATATATATACACACAATTTTAAATATATTATATTATTTTCTTATATATATATATACACACACACAATTTTAAATGTATATTTAAATATATTTTAAATATATATTTCCATATATATGGAAATAATATAATATATTGAAAATTGTGTGTGTGTGTATATATATATATATATATATATATGGAAATAATATAATATATTTAAAATTGTGTGTGTGTATATGACACACACAATTTTAAATATATTATATTATTTCCTGATATATATATATAGAGAGAGAGAGTGTGTCTGTACACTGTACTATATATATATATATATATATATATATATATCCTGATATATATGTGTGTATAATGTATTTGTGTGTGTATTTATTTATTTACTCTATAATTATATATATAATTATATTGTTTCCTGATATGTGTGTATGTATATATATCTTTATATATAAAATATACAATGTACAATATATATATATATATATTCCTGATATATATGTGTGTATAATGTATTTGTGTGTGTATTTATTGACTCTATAATTATATATATATAATTATATTGTTTCCTGATATGTGTGTATGTATATATATATATATATCTTTATATATAAAATATATATGTGTGTATAATGTCTGTGTGTGTGTATATATATATAATGTACATACACAGATATTTCCTGATATATATGTGTATTTCCATATATAGTGTGTGTATACATATATATAGTACATATATATGTATATATACACATATATTTCCTGATACATGTGTATGTATATATTTCCTGTCATATATGTGCATATAATATATAGACACATATATAATGTGTATATATATGCAAATATATGTGGGTATTTCCATATATAGTGTGTGTATACATATAGACATAGTACATATATATGTGTATATATACAAACATATTTCCTGATATATGTGTATGTATATATTTCCTGTCATATATGTGCATATAATATATAGACACATATATAATGTGTATATATATGCAAATATATGTGGGTATTTCCATATATAGTGTGTGTATACATATATACATAGTACATATATATGTGTATATATACAAACATATTTCCTGATATATGTGTGTATGTATATATTTCCTGTTATATATGTGTGCATATAATATATAGACACATATATAATGTGTATATATATATGCAAATATATATGTGTGTGTTTGTATATATGTCTGTGTTTCTGTGTGTGTATTTTTCATATATATGTGTGTGTGTGAATATATATTTCCTGATATGTGTGTGTGTGTGTGTGGTATATATTTCCTGATATATATGTGTGCATAATGTATGTATGTATGTATGTATGTATGTATAGTAGTACATTTTTGTTTGTTTGTCACCCACTTGAGGCGGGGCACCACATCGTGGGAATACATTCATAAAAGCAGATGTTTAGAAGGCATGCGCATATGAACACAGGTCTCCTCCTCCTCCAGCTCTTCCTCTTTCCATATTTTACGTCCTTTCCAATGGTCACCTCCGCCTCTTGACCTTCTGAGAGCTGACAGGGATGTTGCAATGGCAGATTCCGCTTCAGAAGACAAAGAGGAACTGGCAGCCTGGTGTCATACAATCAGAGAAGCATAGAGTTGGAAGAGAAAGAAAGTCAGTATGATGTTCTTCTTAACTATGGCCAACAAAGAAAGTCCATATGATGGTCTGATTAAAGAAAGTCTATGATGGTCATTAACTAAAGAGAGTCAGTATGATGTTCTTCTATGCTATGGCCTCCAAAGAAAGTCCATATGATGGTCTGATTAACTATGGCCAACAAAAGAGAGTCAGTATGATGTTCTTCTATGCTATGGCCTCCAAAGAAAGTCCATATGATGGTCTGATTAACTATGACCACCAAAGAGAGTCAGTATGATGTTCTTCTATGCTATGGCCTCCAAAGAAAGTCCATATGATGGTCTGATTAACTATGGCCAACAAAGAGAGTCAGTATGATGTTCTTCTATGCTATGGCCTCCAAAGAAAGTCCATATGATGGTCTGATTAACTATGGCCAACAAAAGAGAGTCATATGATGTTCTTCTATGCTATGGCCAACAAAGAAAGTCCATATGATGGTCTGATTAACTATGGCCTCAAAGAGAAAGTCAGTATGATGTTCTTCTTAACTATGGCCAACAAAAGAAAGTCCATATGATGGTCTGATTAACTATGGCCACCAAAGAAAGTCAGTATGATGGTCATCTAAGCTATGGCCATTAAAGAAAGTCAGTATGATGGTCATCTAAGCTATGGCCACCAAAGAAAGTCAGTATGATGGTCATCTAAGCTATGGCCTCCAAAGAAAGTCCATATGATGGTCTGACAAACTATGACCACCAAAGAGAGTCAGTATGATGTTCTTCTATGCTATGGCCTCCAAAGAAAGTCCATATGATGGTCTGATTAACTATGGCCAACAAAGAGAGTCAGTATGATGTTCTTCTATGCTATGGCCTCCAAAGAAAGTCCATATGATGGTCTGATTAACTATGACCACCAAAGAAAGTCCATATGATGGTCTGACAAACTATGACCACCAAAGAGAGTCAGTATGATGTTCTTCTATGCTATGGCCTCCAAAGAAAGTCCATATGATGGTCTGATTAACTATGGCCAACAAAGAGAGTCAGTATGATGTTCTTCTATGCTATGGCCTCCAAAGAAAGTCCATATGATGGTCTGATTAACTATGGCCAACAAAGAGAGTCAGTATGATGTTCTTCTATGCTATGGCCTCCAAAGAAAGTCCATATGATGGTCTGATTAACTATGGCCAACAAAGAGAGTCAGTATGATGTTCTTCTATGCTATGGCCTCCAAAGAAAGTCCATATGATGGTCTGATTAACTATGGCCAACAAAGAGAGTCAGTATGATGTTCTTCTATGCTATGGCCTCCAAAGAAAGTCCATATGATGGTCTGATTAACTATGGCCAACAAAGAGAGTCAGTATGATGTTCTTCTATGCTATGGCCTCCAAAGAAAGTCCATATGATGGTCTGATTAACTATGGCCAACAAAGAGAGTCAGTATGATGTTCTTCTATGCTATGGCCTCCAAAGAAAGTCCATATGATGGTCTGATTAACTATGGCCAACAAAGAGAGTCAGTATGATGTTCTTCTATGCTATGGCCTCCAAAGAAAGTCCATATGATGGTCTGATTAACTATGGCCAACAAAGAGAGTCAGTATGATGTTCTTCTATGCTATGGCCTCCAAAGAAAGTCCATATGATGGTCTGATTAACTATGGCCAACAAAGAGAGTCAGTATGATGTTCTTCTATGCTATGGCCTCCAAAGAAAGTCCATATGATGGTCTGATTAACTATGACCACCAAAGAGAGTCAGTATGATGTTCTTCTATGCTATGGCCTCCAAAGAAAGTCCATATGATGGTCTGATTAACTATGACCACCAAAGAGAGTCAGTATGATGTTCTTCTATGCTATGGCCTCCAAAGAAAGTCCATATGATGGTCTGATTAACTATGGCCAACAAAGAGAGTCAGTATGATGTTCTTCTAAGCTATGGCCTCCAAAGAAAGTCCATATGATGGTCTGATTAACTATGGCCAACAAAGAGAGTCAGTATGATGTTCTTCTATGCTATGGCCTCCAAAGAAAGTCCATATGATGGTCTGATTAACTATGGCCAACAAAGAGAGTCAGTATGATGTTCTTCTATGCTATGGCCTCCAAAGAAAGTCCATATGATGGTCTGATTAACTATGGCCAACAAAGAGAGTCAGTATGATGTTCTTCTATGCTATGGCCTCCAAAGAAAGTCCATATGATGGTCTGATTAACTATGGCCAACAAAGAGAGTCAGTATGATGTTCTTCTACTGATTAACTATGGCCAACAAAGAGAGTCAGTATGATGTTCTTCTATGCTATGGCCTCCAAAGAAAGTCCATATGATGGTCTGATTAACTATGGCCAACAAAGAGAGTCAGTATGATGTTCTTCTATGCTATGGCCTCCAAAGAAAGTCCATATGATGGTCTGATTAACTATGGCCAACAAAGAGAGTCAGTATGATGTTCTTCTATGCTATGGCCTCCAAAGAAAGTCCATATGATGGTCTGATTAACTATGGCCAACAAAGAGAGTCAGTCAGTATGATGTTCTTCTATGCTATGGCCTCCAAAGAAAGTCCATATGATGGTCTGATTAACTATGACCACCAAAGAGAGTCAGTATGATGTTCTTCTATGCTATGGCCTCCAAAGAAAGTCCATATGATGGTCTCACCTATATCCAGAGCGCACTGTGGACTCAAACAATGTTGAATCAGGACCAAACTTGGCATGAATACTCAATATGCCCAAATGTGAACACAGATGGAGTTTGGGGAAAATAGACCTTGACATTTGGGAGTTACAGTTTCTGGGATTTATAGTTAACACACAAACAAAGAGCATCCTGAACTCTTGCAACAATGGAATTGAACCAAACTTGGCAAATTGAACTCTCATTACCAACAGAAAGTACTGAAAGGGTTTGCTTGGGAATTGACCTTGGTTTGGAAGTTGTAGTTCACCTACACCCAGAGAGCACTGTGGACTCAAAGAATGTTATGTTATGTTATGTTGTTTGTTTTCTATCCAGAATCGCAACGTTGGAAGGAGGCTCACCACTTGAAGGTCCCTAAACAGGTGTGGGCAAACTTCGGCCCTCTGGGTGTTTTGGACTCCAACTCCCACCATTCCTAACAGCCTGAGGCCCTTTCCTGCTTAAGTGGCTGGGGGGGGGGGGGGAGGAAAAGGGTCTGAGGCTGCTAGGAATGGTGGGAGTTGGAGTCCAAAACACCCAGGAGGCCCAAGTTTGCCCATGCCAGCTTTCGGCAGAGACCTCTTCCTCCCCCTTCCCCTTCGCGCCCTTTCTTCCCCCTCCTGCCCAACACTTACTTTTCCTTCTACACTGCCGCTTCTGCCTCCATTTTGATCCGAGCGGGCAGCGGGGGCGTGATCGGGAGGGGTGGGGGGAGGGAGGCCTGACCCGTGGCGGGCGCTACTGCGCAGACTCGCCCCAGAGCAAAGCAAGGCACAGCGAGCAGAGCGAGACTGGGAAGAAGGGAGCCCGAGTGGAGGAGAAAAGTGTTCGGCAGGAGGGGGAAGAAAAGGTATTGGAGGTTCCAATTTCCCACGGCACACCTGACGATCGCTCACGGCACACTGGTTGGGAAACACTCTTCTAAGCTATGGCCACTAAAGAAATTAGTGTTCTCGATGGCAAGGGTGTTATCAACTTCTATATGTTCTGAACAACTCTGATGCATTCGTTTGTGAGACTCTTGCGCATTTTATTCTTGGGGGGAAAACTTTTCCGTATGCTCTCCTTTGTTTCTGTGACTCCCGCTTGTTGTGCATGCCTATGTTGTGATTTTGTTGTTGTAGGCCAATAAAGGCTCTGCGTGCGCGTGCTTTGATAATCTGGATTATATAGCAGTGTAGAAGGGGCCTAAGGCTGGACCTATACCGCTATAGGATCCAATTCAAAGCAAATAAAGTATCAGACTGCATTCATTCTGTAGTGTAGACAGGCCCGGATTACCCATAAGGCCAACAAGGCCATGGCCTATGAGCGCAGGCCTAGGAGGGCACCAAATCATGGACCGAAAAAACCCCCCAAAACCCTTTCTCTTCTTCCTTCCTTAGGCTGCGGCACCTCCTTCCTTCTTTCCCTCCCTCCCTCTCTTTCACCACATCCGAGAGGGGGTGGGGGCCGCTGCAAGGGGGTGGGGAGGGCGCCCCGGTTGCCTAGGCGATGTTGTCGGCCGCCTTCACCCCGGCATCCTGCGCGACGCCCACCCCTTTTCGGCAGCGGCGTCTGCGGCCAATGGCGCTCCTCTCCCGCAACCAACCTGCGGGGCTGGGTGACGTCAGCCGTGGCGGCATAGCGGCGGCGGGGCAGTGGCGGCGGGGGGAAGCCATGGTGCCTCTTCGCAGCCGCGGCCTCACCCAGGAACATGGAGGAGGGTGGCAGAGTCCCGGGGCTTCCTTCCTTTCTCCTCCTCGGAGAAGGAAGAGGAAAGAAGGGAAGGTCCCGGGCAGCCGCTGCGGGCACCCAGGAACATGGAGGAGGAGGCAGAGAGGCCGCGGCACTCGTGAAGAGGCGCCGCGGCTTCCCTCCACCTCTTCCTCCTCTTCGCCACGCCTCCGCGGACCCGGCACCTCATCCTCCGCCATGTTCCTGGGTGCTGGGGGCTTCCCTTCCTTCCTCTTCCTTCTCCGAGGATGGGGGAAGGAAGGAAAGCCCCAGGGGCCGCTGCCGCGAATGCGCAGTACCCAGGAACATGGCGGAGGACGCCGCAGCGCTCGCGCCCTGGGGGCGGGGCTTCCAAAGTGTGGCCTAGGGCGCCAAAAGCAGTTAATGCGGGCCTGAGTGTAGTTGCACTTTCAGAGGTGACTTGAGGCTTCCCAACATCCAGGCAGATAGTTTTAAAGAATAGAACAGGGCTGTCCAACTTCTACGGGCCCAAGGGCAGGAATTCCGGTCACTGATCATCTGGGGGGCCGAAGGGTCTGCCCCCACCACTGGCTCCGCCCCGTCCGCCCCACCCACCCGCCCCTCCTCCCCGGCTCCGCCCCTCCCGGCTCCAATTTACTTACAATTGACCTTGAGTTGTGGAGTTGTAGTTCACCTCCATCCAGAGAGCACTGTGGACTCAAATAATGATGGATCTGGACCCAACTTGGCATGAATACTCAATATACCCAAATGGGAACACTGGTGGATTTGGGGGAATGTTTCCTAATACCTTTGAGTTATTTGAGTCCACACTCAAATTGGGACACACCAAAAAAAAAAAAAAACACCTCAATGCCGTCGCAGGGCTTGGTGGGGCCTCCTTTCCCAGAGGCGGGTGGGGAGGCCCAAAGAGCCCCCTCCCTCCCTCCCTGAAGGGAAAACAAGCCATGGGGCAGGCGCAAAGGAAGCTGTGTTGCGCCCTGCACGCTGGGGAAGGCAGCACAACAAGGGGGAGGGGCGCGGAGGGGAAGGAGGCGTCGCCAAGGAAACCGCCGCTGAGGGACCCCTCCCCCTCACCCGTCCCACTGTTTTTAGATTGATTGATTCGAGCCAGGCCCTTCCTTACCCATACTGCGGAGCCCCGCCGCAGGGCCAAAGCGCCAACGCCGCCCCGAAGAGCCCCTGCTGGAGCCGAGGCCAAGCTCAGGCCGGGCGTGGCAGCTCTCCCATCCGTGGGGCGGGAAGCAAGGGCCCTCCACAGGAAGAGGACGGAGCCAGGAGGGGCTTTCCCTGCCTCACTCCCCTCCTCCCTCTCTCTGAGGGAATGGGGGCTGGCCTGGAAGCAGCCGCCAGGGAGGAGGAGGCGCGTGCCCAGGCCGGCCGCAAATCCCGCGGGACCTGAGATTTCGGCAGCTATCGCGAGACTACACAGCCACAGACGGGATTTCGACCTCCCTCGAAATCCCATCTGTGGCTGGCGTAGTCTCGCGATGCTTGCCTAAACCCGGAAGTAGGTTTTTTTATTTTTTAAAAAAAAATATTTGCATTTTATTAAAAACAAGTTAGGGGGCCGGAGGCAAGGGGCTCGGGGGCCGTGTACAGCCCCAGGGCTGCCTGTTGGAGAGCCCTGGGATAGAATGTTGTTGTTTGTGTGTATATCCCGCCTTTCTCCCTGTGGGGACTCAAATCCCCTTTGCAATTCACTCTGTTGATATTGGCCTCTGGTCGGCACCTGATTTGCTGGACTTTGCTCCTCGCTCAACTTTCCCCCTGTTTCCTCTCTGTTAAAAATACACAATGCCGGGAATACAACTGAGGGTTGCTGCTATCTGTTGGAACGTTACCGATGTTGACTAGGGTTGCCACTTTTCGATATAAGAAATAAGGGACATTTACCTAAAAATATGGGATTTTTCACAAAAATAAGGGACGCCTCATAAAACATAACTGAGGTTATGTTTCACATGGCCTCCTTTTTTCCCCGCGCTCCCAGGGAAACCTCCCACCGCCGCCTCTGCGGTCCCGGCACCTCATCCTCTCCAGTGCAACGGCCTCCTCCCGTCCGTCACTCCCAGCGCACGCAACCAAATCACCCCCTCCCCCTTCTGCGCTTGCCTCCCTTTATGCCCAAGAAGGAGGGCTAGAGTGGCCAGGGAAGGCCCAGAATCCCCAGCATGCCCGAGACGCAATCAGCCGTACGCGCGAACCTCACTCTGGCTCCCTCTCTCCGCCGGCACCTCCTGCCGCCGCCGCCCCGCCCCTTCCGCCCTCCTAGGAAAGCCCGCCTCTTATGGTCCGTCACTCCCGGCACGTGAAACCAAATCACACCCTCCCCCTTTTGCGCTTTCCTCTCTTTATGCTCAAGAAGGAGGGCTAGAGCGGCCAGGGAAGGCCCAGAATCCCCAGCAGGCCCAAGACGCAAGTGGCCGTGTGCGCAAACCTCACTCTGGCTCCCTCTCTCCGCCACTGCCTCCGGCCTCCACCAGCCCGCCCCTTCCACCCTCCCTTCCTTCCAGGAAGGACTTCCTCTTCCGGTCCGTCACTCCCGGCGCGTGCAATCAAATCCCACCCTCCCCCTTCTGCACTCGCCTCTCTTTATGCTCAAGAGGGAGGGCTAGAGCGGCCAGGGAAGGCCCAGAATCCCCAGCAGGCCCGAGATGCAAGCGGCCTTGCACGCGAACCTCACTCTTTCTTCCTCTCTCCACTGGCGCCTCCTGTTGCTGCCCCCCTTTCGCCCTCCCTTCCTTCCAGGAAGGCCCGCCTCTTCTGGTCCGTCACTCCGGGCACGTGCAACCAAATCACACCCTCCCCCTTCTACGCTTGCATCTCTTTATGCTCAAGAAGGAGGGCTAGAGCGGCAAGGGAAGGCCCAGAATCCCCAGCAGGCCCAAGACGCAAGTGGCCGTGTGCGCAAACCTCACTCTGGCTCCCTCTCTCCGCCACCGCCACCGCCTCCTGCCTCTGCCACCCCCCCTTCCGCCCTCCCTTCCAGGAAGGCTTGCCTCTTCCGGTCCGTCACTCCCAGCGCGCGCAACCAAATCACCCCTCCCCCTTCTGCTCTTGCATCTCTTTATGCTCAAGAGGGAGGGCTAGAGCGGCCAGGGAAGGCGCCAAGATGGCGGCGCTGTCGGCTCGGGTGAGTAAGCCGGACCAGGCCCGGTGTTTGTGTGGGGAGAGGGGCAACTACCGGGCATTCACGTACAGTTCTCTCCCTCTTCCTTCCTCACTGCTGGCCCGGCCTTGCCTCCTGCTGCCACCTGTCCTGTCCTGTCAATACGGGACACGAGCTGGAAATACGAGGCACAAAATTCAGAGCAAAAATACGGGACATCCCGTATAATACGGGACAGGTGGCGACCCTACCCAGAATCCTAAGAGTTCTCCCTTCCTTCCTTCCTCACTCCTGGCCTGGCCTTGTCTCCTCCTGCCACCTGTCCTGTCCTGTCCTGTCAATACGGGACAAGAGCTGAAAATACGGGACATGAAATTCAGAGCAAAAATACGGGACGTCCCGTATAATATGGGACAGGTGGCAACCCTGCCCAGAATCACAAGAGTTCTCCCTTCCTTCCTTCCTTCCTTCCTTCCTTCCTTCCTTCCTTCCTTCCTTCCTTCCTTCCTCACTGCTGGCCTGGCCTCGCCTCCTGCTGCCACGTGTCCTGTCCTGTCAATATGGGACAGGAGCTGAAAATACAGGACACAAAATTCAGAGCAAAAATACCGGATATCCCGTATAATACAGGACAGGTGGCAACCCTATCCAGAATCCCAAAAGTTCTCCCTTCCATCCTTCCTCGCTGCTGGCCCGGCCTCGCCTCCTCCTGCCACGTGTTCTCTCCTGTCAATACGGGACAGGAGCTAAACATACAGGACACGAAATTCAGAGCCAAAATACGAGACGTCCCATATAATACAGGACAGGTGGCAACCCTACCCAGAATCCCAAGAGTTCTCCCTTCCTTCCTTCCTTCCTTCCTTCCTTCCGTCCGTCCTTCCTTCCTTCCTTTCTTCCTTCCTTCCTCACTTCTGGCCCAACCTTGCCTCCTGCTGCCACCTGTCCTGTCCTGTCAATACGGGACAGGAGCTGAAAATACAGGACACAAAATTCGGAGCAAAAATACGGGACGTCCCGTATAATACAGCACAGGTGGCAACCCTACGCAGAATCCCAAGACTTCTCCCTTTCTTCCTTCCTCACTTCTGGCCTGACCTTGCCTCCTGCTGCCACCTGTCCTGTCCTGTCAATACGGGACAAGAGCTGAAAATACAGGACACGAAATTCAGAGCAAAAATACGGGACGTCCCGTATAATACAGGACGGGTGGCAACCCTACCCAGAATCCCAAAAGTTCTCCCTTACTTCCTTCCTCACTTCTGGCCCGGCCTTGCCTCCTGCTGCCACCTGTCCTGTCCTGTCAATACGGGACAAGAGCTGAAAATACAGGACACGAAATTCAGAGCAAAAATACGGGACGTCCCGTATAATACGGGACAGGTGGCAACCCTACCCAGAATCCCAAAAGTTCTCCTTTACTTCCTTCCTCACTTCTGGCCCGGCCTTGCCTCCTGCTGCCACCTGTCCTGTCCTGTCAATACGGGACAGGAGCTGAAAATACGGGACATGAAATTCAGAGCAAAAATACGGGACATCCCATATAATACGGGACAGGTGGCAACCCTACCCAGAATCCCAAAAGTTCTCCCTTCCATCCTTCCTCACTGCTGGCCCGGCCTCGCCTCCTGCTGCAACCTGTCCTGTCAGTACGGGACAGGAGCTGAAAATACGGGACACGAAATTCAGCGCAAAAATACAGGACGTCCCGTATAATACGGGACAGGTGGCAACCCTAAAGTTGCCTTTTTTTAAAAAATCCTCAAGACTGAACGTATTTTGAAATAAAAACAGGTCTGGCGACAACTAAATGTCAGAGAAGTGCTTCTTTGGGTCAAGTCTCTCTGGCTGGAGTTGGGAAAGAGTTCTGCGGACTAGTCAAAGCTGGCTCCAGGGCATTGCACACCAGAGTTTCCAGGCATTCTTCACCCTAGTTTTGCAAAGTGTGGCTTGCAAAAGCCCTGGCCATTGGTTGAGGCTGCTGGGAGTTGCAGAGTCCCAGAGTTTCTGAACTCCTGGTCTGAGCCAGTGTTTTTCAACCTTTTTTGAGCCGCGGCACATTTTTTACATTTACCAAATCCTGGGGCACACCACCAACCAAAATGACACAAAATGACACTCTAACACAGTCATACATGTAGTTAATATGTTTCTAAATGTATTTATACACTCAGCGTGAAACCTGGGCCTGTTTCGATGAACACAACATAGATATCCTGGCAGGAATGGCAGAAAAGACCCAAACTTCCCACACAGAAATCCCATAACCAAGAGAAAATACTATAAGAGTTTGGTGGGCATTGACCTTGGGTTTTGGAGTTGTAGTTCACCTATATCCAGAGAGCACTGTGGACTGAAACAATGTTGGATCAGGACCAAACTTGCCATGAATACTCAATATGCCCAGATGTGAACACAGATGGAGTTTGGGGAAAATAGACCTTGACATTTGGCAGTTACAGTTTCTGGGATTTATAGTTAACACACAATCAAAGAGCATCCTGAACTCTTGGAATTGAACCAAACTTGGCATATTGAACTCTGATTACCAACGGAAAGTACTGAAAGGGTTTGCTTGGGAATTGACCTTGAGTTTGGAAGTTGTAGTTCACCTACACCCAGAGAGCACTGTGGACTCAAACAATGTTATGTTATGTTGAAAGGGTATCGGAGGTTCCAATTTCCCACGGCACACCTGATGATCGCTCACGGCACACTAGTTGGGAAACACTGGTCTAAGCAACCCATTGAGATCCTGAGTTCTCATATGTTTCCTATGTGTTTCCTATGTGCATCTCTGCGCCTTCAAGTCAACGTATGGGAATCTCATGCATTTTTCAAAGGCAGGCTAAAAGCTTTTTATCCAGACAGGCTTTTAAGATCAAGTCTGTGAGTGTTGTGGTTTGTAGCTTTGGATACGGATTAGGCAAGCTCCCCACACTATCCTCCTTCTGAAGACTTGGATGTCTCAACGTCTAGCCCCAATGGTCCACAGTCAATGGCACAACACTGCATTTTTATCCCACGATGCCCTGTTCCTTAGCTACGATTTGCACTATTCCAGTTCCTTGTCTTGTTTACAGTTTGTGTGGCGGAAGTCCTCTACCAGCCCGCACTACAGGAAGAACACCATCATCCCCACGTCAGCATAGGTAAATCTGTGCTTAAGTCCGTTCAGCGGTTCACCTCCCTGGGAAGCATGATCTCTTCAGACTCCAAGATTGTCAAAGAGATAGATCACAGATTAGCAAAGGCATAGAGTGCATTTGGAAGGCTTCACAAAAGAGTCTGGAGCAACAAGCACCTGAGGCAAAGCACCAAAATCATCAGATAAAGTTCATTTAAATTTAATATACATGTATACACCTTCGAATTCAGAAGCAGCTCTGCAGTGTCTCCCATCCTGCTTTGCAACAGCTGCAGAACTGTTTGGGCTGGAAGTCAGCCTGAAGAAAACGGAAGTCCTCTACCAGCCTGCACCACAGGAAGAACACCATCATCCCCACGTCAGCATAGGCACATCTGTGCTTAAGTCTGTTCAGCAGTTAACTTACCTGGGAAGCATCATCTCTTCAGACGCCAAGTTTGATAGAGAGATCACAGAATAGCAAAGGCATATAGTGCATTTGGAAGGCTTCACAAAAGAGTCTGGAGCAACAAGCACCTGAGGCAAAGTACCAAAATCAGTGTGTACAGAGCTATTGTCCTGTCTATTCTTCTGAAACATGGGTCACCTATGTTTAGGGCCCATCCTGCCCTAAACCACACCCGGTTGTGAAGTGGGCCATTGGGCCTCTGTGTGCAAAGTTTGGTCCTGATCCGTCATTGCTGTGGGCAGCAGTGACTGACTGCCTGAGGCCTTTCCTTTTCCCTCTGCATCACCTTAGAATGTTGGAATCTTGAAGCTGACCAATCAGAGACGGTTTTGCAAATTCTCCCTCAGTGGCAACTAATCATGTTGTTAGAATGTAGAGCCTTGGATTCTTGGATGCTGGCCAATCAGAGTACTCCCTCAGTGGCAACCAATCCCCTCTGTCTGCTGCCTTAAAATGTTGGAATGCTGAGGCTGGCCAATCAGAAGGCCATATGCAAATAGTACCACAGTGGGAGCCAATGAGAAAGCTGCCACATATCGGCCTTTCTGCCCTTCTGTCCTCCGCACGCATTCATACAAACATTCCCTTTTATTATATACCAGCTTGGGGACCCGGCCCTGCCCGGGTTATTTGAGAAAGGCATTGTGTGCCAAGGGTGGTCCTTATGAGATGTTTACGTGGCTTGCAGTGGTCTCAGGAAGTTAGTGAAGGTACTTCAAGTCCCATCATCCATGGTCCATCCTCCTTCAAACGGCACCAGGCTGTAGAGTGGGTCATGAGGGCTCTGTGTGTCAGGTTTGGTCTTCATCAGTCATTGGATTAGGTTTGCAGCGGTTATGGGAAGTGAGTGAAGGTACTTCAAGTCCCATCATGCATCGTCTGCCCTCCTCCAAGCTGCACCAAGATGTAAAGTGGGTCATGTGGGCTCTGGGTGCCTAGTTTGTTCTTTTTTGGTAATTGGATGAGGGTTGCAGTGGTCTCAGAAAGTGAGTGAAGGTACTTCAAGTCCTATCATCCGTGGTCCGTCCCACTCCAAACTGCAGCAGGATGTAGAGTGGGTCATGGGTACTCTGTGTGCCAAGTTTGGGCCTGGTCTGTGATTTGTAGGGGCTTCAATGTTCTGTGGGAAATTAATTGGGTGAAGGTACTGCAAATCCCATTATTTGTGGCCCATCCTGCCCTACACTGCACCAGGTAGTAAAGGGGGCCAGTGGGCATCTGTGTGCCAAGTGTGGTCCTGATCCGTCATTGGTGTGGGCCAGAGTGCTCTAAGCAAGTGAGTTAAAGTACTGCAAGTCCCGTCATCCATGGTCCATCCTCCTTCAAACTGGATGTAGAGTGGGTCTTGAGGATTCTGTGTGCTAAGTTTGGTGTTGTTCTCTCATTGTTTGGGGTCGCAAAGGGGTCGCAAAGAGTTTTGGCCTGAAACTCCCACCATGCCTGACTGCCTCAGCCCTTTTCCTGACCCCCTCTGCCACTTTAGAGCGTCGAAATGTTTGTGTTGGCGACTGCCTCAGGCCTTTGCCTTATCCCCCTCTGGCAGTTTAGAGTGTCGAAATGTTTGTGTTGGCGACTGCCTCAGGCCTTTGCCTTATCCCCCTCTGGCAGTTTAGAGTGTCAAAATGTTTGTGTTGGCGACTGCCTCAGGCCTTTGCCTTATCCCCCTCTGGCAGTTTAGAGTGTCGAAATGTTTGTGTTGGCGACTGCCTCAGGCCTTGCCTTATCCCCCTCTGGCAGTTTAGAGTGTCAAAATGTTTGTGTTGGCGACTGCCTCAGGCCTTTGCCTTATCCCCCTCTGGCAGTTTAGAGTGTCGAAATGTTTGTGTTGGCGACTGCCTCAGGCCTTTGCCTTATCCCCCTCTGGCAGTTTAGAGTGTCAAAATGTTTGTGTTGGCGACTGCCTCAGGCCTTTGCCTTATCCCCTCTGGCAGTTTAGAGTGTCGAAATGTTTGTGTTGGCGACTGCCTCAGGCCTTGCCTTATCCCCTCTGGCAGTTTAGAGTGTCGAAATGTTTGTGTTGGCGACTGCCTCAGGCCTTTGCCTTATCCCCCTCTGGCAGTTTAGAGTGTCAAAATGATTGTGTTGGCGACTGCCTCAGGCCTTTGCCTTATCCCCCTCTGGCAGTTTAGAGTGTCGAAATGTTTGTGTTGGCGACTGCCTCAGGCCTTTGCCTTATCCCCCTCTGGCAGTTTAGAGCAGTGTTTCTCAACCAGTGTGCCGTGGCACACTAGTGTGCCGTGAGCGATCATCAGGTGTGCCGGGGGAAATTGGAACCTCCAATACCCTCTCTTCCCCCTCCTGCCAAACACTTTTTCTTCTCCACTCGGGCTCCCTTCTTCCCAGCCTCGCTCTGCTCAATATGCCAAGTTTGGTTCAATTCCGTTGTTGCAAGAGTTCAGGATGCTCTTTGATCGTGTCTTAACTATAAATCCCAGAAACTGTAACTCCCAAATGTCAAGGTCTATTTTCCCCAAACTCCATCTGTGTTCACATTTGGGCATATTGAGTATCCATGCCAAGTTTGGTCCTGATCCAACATTGTTTCAGTCCACAGTGCTCTCTGGATATAGGTGAACTACAACTCCAAAACTCGAGGTCAATACCCACCAAACTCTTATAGTATTTTCTCTTGGTTATGGGAGTCCTGTGTGGGAAGTTTGTGTCTTTCTGCCGTTCCTGCCAGGATATCTATGTTGTGTTCATCGAAACAGGCCCAGGTTTCACACTAAGGGTATAAATACATTTAAATACATATTAACTATATGTATTACTGTGTTAGAGTGTCATTTTGGTCATTTGGGTTGGTGGTGTGCCCCAGGATTTTGTAAATGTAAAAAATGTGCCAGGCCTCAAAAAAGGTTGAAAAACACTGGTTTAGAGGGTCGGAATGTTCGTGTTGACTGGCCAATAGAGGCGTTATGCAAATGCTCCCTCACTGGCAACCAATCATGTTGTTAGAATGTAGAGGCCGGGAGCCAATCAGAACGCTGCCACATACTTACAAACACACACACACATACATACATACATACAAACATTCTTTTTTATCATATATACAGATACAGATTATATGGCTCTAACTGAAATTTCCCCCCCCCCCAAATATTTTGCTTTCATGGCTCTTTAAGTCAAAAAGGTTCCCGACCTCTGAAGTAGAGGAAGACTAGCAGCCTTTTCTTTGTATGGGGCTGTGACTATGGGGCCAGTCAGCAGGGGCGGTCTTTGCCATTACGCGGCCTACGCGGCCGCGTAGAGCGCCATCTTGGACGCTCCGGGGTGGGGCGCCATTGTGAGGCGCCGCGGCGTCGCCGCCCTGCTGCGCGCTGCGCTCCGCGGTTTCGATGCGCAGTGCCTACGGACCTCTCTTGAGGTCCGTAGGCACTGCGCATGTGCGCCGTGGTTCACAAGACGCCGCAGTGCCTACGGACCTCAAGAAAGGTGTGTAGGCACTGCGCGTCGCTGAACCGCTGAGCGCAGCGCAGTGCCCTACGGACCTCTCTTGAGGTCCGTAGGCACTGCGCATGCGCTCTGCAGTTTCGCGTGCATGCGCAGTGCCTACGGACCTCAAGAGATGTCAGTAGGCACTGCGCATGCGCGGTCCGCGGTTTCGCGCGCATGCGCAGTGCCTACGGACCTCAGCGCAGCGCAGCAGCAGGGCGGGCGACGCCGCGGCGCCTCACAATGGAGCGCACATTGGGAGCGCCGGGGGCGCCAAAATAATGTTCGCTTACCCCCCGGGAGAGCTCAGACCGGCCCTGCCAGTCAGTATAGTACAGCGAGGAGAATCATTTCAGCAGATGGCCCTTTTAGAGCCTCATGTTCCCCATCAATTACTTAGGACTTTCTGTCACTTTGTAGCCGCCCTGCTCCTTTACGAACCAAAATATGTTCCTCGACAAAAACCAGGCACGTGGCTGAATGTCTGCATTGCTGCGAAAACCTCCCTCCCTCCCTCCCTCCCTCCCTCCGCTGAGAATTGCTAGTATCAGAACATTCAGCTTTGCTCTGAAGTCTGTCATCACCTCCCACAAAGTCATGGAGCCAGCACGGCAGATCCTTCTGACTCCGTTGATGCATGCTTCCCAAGCGTAAAGAGGAGAACAGCACTCACACAAGCTATATGTTTTTTGAAAAAGTGATGCACTGCACAACTAGATTTTTAACTCTTTGGAGGGAAGGAAGGAAGGAAGCCAGAGCGGATTAGAATAAGACCGCAAAGTCACCGGTTCCACAGAGCTTGAATCAGAGATTCCTTCTGGACCTCTGCCCAGCAGTGTGGCTTGATGGAGCTAGGTTGAAACTGAACCACTAATAACCTTTATCTATCTATATCTATATCTGTATCTATATATATAAAGGAAGAGCCGTCATGTGAAGACTACCTCAAACAGAGAAACCTTACAACGCAGAAACACAAAACTTGCCAACAGAAATAGGCCTCAAGCAAGGTACGTTTGTAGCAAAGAAACTTCCCCCCCAACCTAAAAGGCCCCCAAAACAATGAGTAAAAATAAAACTACATTTCCCAGCATCCTCTGCGGCAGCCAGCGAAACCCATTGGCCAACATCAGTTACCATAGTAACGGTGGGCAAAGCCACTTAGAATGCTGAGTGATTTCAGTTGAGGGTTAAACTGCCACGGCCAAGGTCTAGGAGGGAGACAAATAGGGCACCAGGGACACAGGCACCACTGACAAACACATACCCCCAGAGTAACATAAAAGTAATACCTACACACAACACAATACACACATAACACAACCTTGCGTCTACTGCTCAACCCATTTGTATGCCATTCCTTCCTTCCACACAGGCATAAGCTGACCCAAAAGACAAGCCATGTCTGCTAAAAGAACAGCATCGGACGACACACTCGCAACGCTACATGCATCACACAAAAAGGGCAGAACAAACGCCAGAACAGAAAGACACTGCACTGCACTAGCTTTTGCCATCACCATAAACAAGGCTCAAGGACAAACACTACAAATCTGTGGCACAGACCTTGACACAGAATGCTTCTCCCACGGACAACTCTACGTAGCGTGCTCTAGAGTTGGGAAACCACAGAACCTCTACATCAACACAGCAGACGGAAAGACACAAAACATTGTATATCCACAAGCTCTGCAGAACGCCAGGAACACCACACACCGACAACTCCACAGGACTTCAACATCCCACCCACCAGAACAACCCACAACGACACAGCCATGACCCCACAAAGAACATAAGTAACATCAATTCCAACCCTTACATACTCAGACTTTCTCGCATCTCCTAAATAGGGCACAGCAACGCCTGCCGGGTACAGCTAGTATATAATAAAGCCGAATGTTTGTATGTGTGTGTGTGTGTGTGTGTGTGTGTGTGTTTGTATATATGTATGTGGCAGCGTTCTGATTGGCTCCCGGCATCTACATTCTGACAACATGATTGGTTGCCAGTGAGGGAGTATTTGCATAACGCCTCTATTGGCCAGCCAACACGAACATTCCGACCCTCTAAACTGGCAGAGGAGGATAAGGCAAAGGCCTGAGGCAGTCTCCAACACGAACATGCCGACGCTGTAAAGTGGTAGAGGGGCGTAAGGAAAAGGCCTGAGGCAGTCAGGCATGGTGGGAGTTTCAGGCCAAAACACTTTGCGACCCCTTTGCAACCCCAAACAATGAGCGAACAAGACCAAATTTGGCACACAGAACCCCCAAGACCCACTCTACATCCTGGTGCAGTTTGAAGGAGGATGGACCATGGATGACGGGACTTGCAGTACTTTAACTCACTTCCTTAGAGCACTGTGGCCCACACCAATGACGGATCAGGACCACACTTGGCACACAGAGGCCCAATGGCCCACTTTATAACCTGGTACAGTTTAGGGCAGGATGGGCCACAAATGATGGGATTTGCAGTCCCGTCACCCGATTCAATTCCCACAGACCACTGTAGCCCCTACAAATCACAGACCAGGCCCAAACATGCCACACAGAGTACTCATGACCCACTCTACATCCTGCTGCAGTTTGAAGGAGGATGGACCATGGATGATGGGACTTGCAGTACCTTCACTCACTTCCTGAAAACAATGCGACCTTCATCCAATCACCAATAACGAACAAACTTGGCACACAAAGCCTCCATGACCCCATGACCCACTCTACATCCTGGTGCACTCCTTTATAATCCACCTGTAATGTAGTTTCCTTCTTTCTCCTACTTCTTGTCACTTTCCACAGCCTTATTGTCATCTCTCACAAGGTTCCCAAAATATGAAAGCCTTCGTACCATTGTTTTACCTTTCCATTGGGAGCTCAGGCTTGATTTATTGGTCTTTTGAGCAATCTACTGGATGTGTAGCACTTTCCCCAACCATCACATTTCAATTGAGTTGGTATTCCTTTTGTTCCGGTCAGCTTTCTTCAGTTGTTTTGTCCATCTCAAGAAACTGGAAATATTCCACCACCAATGATCCATCTCTTTGTGTGCAATGATGCCATCTGATGTTCTCTGCCAGTGAAGGCTTTCAAGGCCAATCTGCCATCTCTGTATTGATTAACAGAGATGATTACATAAACTACAACACACAATTTCTCAGTTTCTAGTTCCTTCTGAGGTTAGCTGAGGTCCTTCGATGTGACTATTTCTTTGCAGAATATTCAGAGTATGTGACTATTTCTGTGCAGAATGAAAGTGTGACTATTTCTGTGCAGAATGCTTATGTGCAGAATATTCAGAAAATGTGACTATTTCTGTGCAGAATATTCAGAGAATGTGACTATTTCTGTGCAGAATGCTTATGTGCAGAATATTCAGAGTATGTGACTATTTCTGTGCAGAATATTCAGAGAATGTGACTATTTCTGTGCAGAATATTCAGAGAATGTGACTTTCTGTGCAGAATATTCAGAGAATGTGACTATTTCTGTGCAGAATATTAAGAAAAT
>JARBWK010001224.1:0-20481 GCA_030556195.1 Anolis apletophallus | reverse complement strand
AGAGGAGGAGAGCAGAGCGCGCCTTTCCCATCTCCCTGCCCTCCTGCGCGCTCCTCCCTCTGTTGCCGCTGCTGCCACTGGTGCACGAGGGCGAGGAGGAGGCCACGTGGGCGCCCTACCTGGGGGCCGGGCAGGACTGAGCGGGCAGGCGAGCCTGCCAGACAGAGGACACCTAGCCCAACCCCTGGGCCCTTGCTCCCGAAATTAGCCTAGACCTGATACACACACACACACACACACACACACACATATATATATATATACATACACACAAAAAGAGAATAGGAAGAGGGGAAGGGAAAAGGGTGAGAAGGGAGGAAGGGGAAGGTAAGAAGGGGAAAGAGAATAGGAAGGGGGCAAGGAAAGGGTGAGGAGCAAGGAAGGAAGGATGGGAATGTACAGACCCACACAAAGAATAGGGAGAGGGGAGGGAAAAGGGTGGGGGCCCTTCCACACAGCCCTATATCCCACAATATCTGCTTTGAATATCTGAGTCCACGCTCAGAAAATGTGGGATTTTCTGCCTTGATTTTGGGGTATAGGGCTGAGACGGAAGGAAGGGGAATAGATACACACACACACACACACACACGCTCAAAGAGAATAGGAATAGAGCAGGGAAAATGGTGGGAAGGAAGGAATATATATATATAGGGTCAACTTCAGCCCTCCATGTGTTTTGGACTTCAACTCCCACAATTCCAAACAGCCAGTAGGAAGTCCAAAATACCTGGAGGGCCCAAATTTGTCTATGCACCCAATCCACACACACACACACACACACACACACATATATATACTAGCTGAGGACCCGGCGGTGCCCGGGTTATTTGAGGAAGGCATTGTGTGTTCATTTGGCTCGCAGTGGTTTCGGGAAGTGAGTGAAGGATTATGGACCATGGACCATAATCCATGGTCCATCCTCCTCCAAATTGCACCAGGATGTAAGGGGTTCTGTGTGCCAAATTTGGTCTTGATCAGTCATTGGATGAGAGTCGCAGCAGTCTCGGGAAGTGAGTGGAGGTACTTCAAGTCCCATCATCTGTGGTCCATCCTCCTGAAAACTGCACCAGGGTGTAAAGTGGGTCATGGGGGCTCTATGTGCCAAGTTTGGTCTTGATCAGTCACTGGATGAGAGTCGCAGTGCTCTCAGGAAGTGAGTAAAGGTACTGCAAGTCCCATCATCCATAATCCGTCCTCCCCCAAACTGCACCAAAATGTTGAATTGGCCATGGGGGCACTCTTTGCCAAGTTTTGTCTTTATTGGTAACTAGCTTGGGGACCCGGCCCTGCCCGGGTTATTTGAGAAGCGCAGCAGGATGTAGAGTGGGTCATGGGGGCTCTGTGTGCCAAGTTTGGTCTTGATCCATCATTATTGGGAATTGCAGTGGTATCATGAAATTACTGAAGGTAGTGCAAGTCCCATCATCTCTGTCCCCCCCCCCCCAAAGTGTAGTAGGATGTAGATTGGGTCATGGGGGCTCTGTGTGCTAAGTTTGGTCTGTATTGGTGAATGGATGAGGGGTGCATTGTTTTTCGGAAGTGAGTGAAGGTACTTCAAGTCCCATCATCCGTGGTCCGTCTCACAGTAAACTGCACCAGGCTCTAGAGTGGGTCATGAGGGCTCTGTGTGCCAGATTTGGTGTTGATAAGTCATTGGAATAGTCTAGTAGCAGGATTGGGAAGTGAAGGAAGGTACTGCAAGTCCCATCATCCATGTTCTGTCCCCCTCCAAACTTCAGTAGGATGTGGAGTGGGTCACTGGGGCTCTGTGTGCCAAGTGTGGACTTTCTCGGTGTTTTTTGGGGGCCACAGTGGTCTGTGGGAACAGAGGGGTGTGAAAATACTACAAATTCCATCATCCATTGTCAGTCGTCCCCCGAACCTCACCAGGACGTGAAGGCAGTCATGGGGGTTCTGTGTGCCAAGTTTGGTCTCAATCAGTAATTGGATGAGGGTCGCAGCAGACTTGGGAAGTGAGTAGAGGTACTTAAAGTCCCATCATCCATGGTCCACCCTCCTCCAAACTGCACCAGGATGTAGAGTGGGTCATGAGGGCTCTGTGTGGCAAGTTTGGTGTTGATCAATCATAGGATTAGGTTTGTAGCAGTCTTGGAAAGTGAGGGACGGTACTGCAAAGACACATCATCCATGTTCTGTCCCCTCCAAACTTCAGCTGAGGACCAGGCGGTGCCGGTTATTTGAGGAAGGCATTGTGTGCCAAGGTTGGTCCGTATCAGTTGTTCATTTGGCTCGCAGTGGTTTCGGGAAGTGAGTGAAGGATTATGGACCATGGACCATAATCCATGGTCCATCCTCCTCCAAATTGCACCAGGATGTAGGGGGTTCTGTGTGGCAAATGTGGTCTTGAACAGTCATCGAATGAGGGTCGCAGCAGTCTCAGGAAGTGAGTGGAGGTACTTCAAGTCCCATCATCCGTGGTCCATCCTCCTGAAAACTGCACCAGGGTGTAAAGTGGGTCATGGGGGCTCTATGTGCCAAGTTTGGTCTTGATCGGTCACTGGATGAGAGTCGCAGCGGTCTCAGGAAGTGAGTAAAGGTACTGCAAGTCCCATCATCCATGCTCCGCTCCTCTCCAAACTGCACCGTTGAGTTGGCCATGGGGGCACTCTTTGCCAAGTTTTGTCTTTATTGGTAATGGATGAGTGTCGCTGTGGTCTCAGGGAGTGGAGGTACTTCAAGTACCATCATCCATGGTCCATCCTACTCGAAGCTGTACCAGCATGTAGTGTAGGTCATGGGAGCTCTGGTGTGCCAAGTTTGGTCTTGATCAGTCATTGGATGAGGGTCGCAGCGGTCTCAGGAAGTGAGTGGAGGTACTTCAAGCCCCATCATCCATGCTCTGCTCTTCTCCAAACTGCACCAGGACATAGAGTGAGTGGAGGTACTTCAAGCCCCATCATCCATGCTCTGCTCTTCTCCAAACTACACCAGGACATAGAGTGGGTTATGGGGGCTCTGTGTGCCAAGTAGAGTGTAGAGTGGGTCTTGGGGGGGGGTCTGTGTGCCAACTGTAGTCTTATTCTGTCATTGTTGGGGGCCTAGTCAGGAAAATAAAGTTAAGTAAGCCTTACTGTCAATACAGGCTGAGGCCTAGTCAGGAGAATCAAGTTGAGGAAGCCTTACTGTGAATTCAGGCTGAGGCCTAGTCTCGAAAATCAAGTTGAGGGAGCCTTACTGTGAATTCAAGCTGAGGCCTAGTCTCGAAAATCAAGTTGAGGGAGCCTTACTGTCAATTCAGGCTGAGGCCTAGTTTGTAAAATCAGCTGAAGGAAGCCTTTGTGTAAAGAACTCTGTCTGGCACCTTTGAGATTTGGGATGTTGGAATGCTGGCCAATCCATGGTCCATCCTCCCTCAAACTGCACCAAGACGTAAAGTGGGTCTTGGGGGTTCTGTGTGCCAAGTTTGGTTTTGTTGTCTCATTGTTGGGGGCTGCAAAGTGTTTTGGACTGAAACTCCCATCATGTCTGACTGCCTCAGGCCTTTTCCTTACCCCTCTCTGGCACTTTAGAGTTTCGGAATGTTCGTGTTGGCTGGCCAATGGGAGTCGTTTATGCAAATAATCCCACAGTGGGAGCCAATCAAAAAGCTGCCACATATCCTTCCGCCCTCCGGACACATACAAACATACATACAAACATTCCGCTTTATAAAGGTACTAGCTGTACCCGGTACGCGTTGCTGTGCCCTTTTTAGGAGATGCGAGAAAGTCCAATCATCCACGGTGTGCCCTCCTCTAAACTGCAGTTGGATGGAGTGTGGGTCATGGGGGGCATGGTGTGCCAAGTTGGGTCTTTATTGGTCTTGGTTCTGGGCCGCAGTGGTCTGTGGGGAATGATGGGTTTTGAAGTACTACAAATCCCGTTTTCCATGGTGGTACTTCAAGTCCCATCATGCATGGTCGGGGCTCTGTGTGCCAAGGTAGGTTACTGTAAATTCAGGCCATACACAATGTCCCATGAGCTGAGGCCTAGTTAGGAACAGCAAGTTAATGAAGCCTTACTGTCAATTCAGGCCATACACAATGTCCAATGAGCTGAGGCCTAGTCGGAGAATCAAGTTAATGAAGCCTTACTGTCAATTCAGAGCGTAAACAGCTTCCCAGTAAGTGAGGCCTAGTTAGGGAAATCAGGGTAATGAAGCCTTACTGTCAATTTAGAGCATGGGCGGGCAAACTGCGGCCCGGGGGCCGGATGCGGCCCTTTGGCTGATTCTATCCGGCCCGCCTAAGGCCCCCTGGCATGCCTCCCCTGCCTGGCCTCTGCATAAAAATCTCCAGAGAAGGGGACTATAAGGAAGCATTATTTTATTTTAGTGGTTTTTATTATTATTGTATAATAATTTTATAACAATAATAAAATAATATAATAAATAATATAATATAATGTTATATGATATATTATAATTTCAATATATTATGCTTATATATATACACTATAATATAATCATTATGATATTAATACTAATAATATATGAATATTTCTTGATATATTAATATGTTAATATTAATGATGTGTAATATATAGTAAATATAGTAAGTGAATAATTAAATAAATAATGTAGATTAGCATGTAGTTCCGCCTTTAGGTGCGGCCCTCCATAATATTTTTTGGCTCTCGTGTGGCCCCTTGGAAAAAATAGTTGCCCACCCCTGATTTAGAGCGTAAACAGCTTCCCAGTAAGTGAGGGCTCGTTAGGGAAATCAAGTTAATGAAGCCTTACTGTCAATTTTGGGCGTGGTCTGTGATGTTTTGGGGTGTAAATTTTCGGTTGGAAGTGATTTGGGTGTTTGTTTTGGGGATTGGCTCAGGCCTTTTCCTTATTCTGTTTTGGCAGTTTAGTATGGATTGGAATTTTCATGTTGGCTGGCCAGTGCAGCAGTTATGCAAATCCGCCCTTATTGGCAGCCAATCATGTTGTTCAGAATGTAGAGGCTGGGTGAGTCTTTGGCTGCCCTGGAGGATGCTGGTAAATGTAGTTTTATTTTTTACTCGTTGTTTTGGGGCCTTTTAGGTTTTGGGGGAAAGTTTCTTTGCTACAAACGTACCTTGCTTGAGGCCTATTTCTGTTGGCAAGTATTGTGTTTCTGCGTTGTATGGTTTCTTTGTTTGAGGTATACATCACATGACGTGAACCCATTTATATAATAGATAGAGATAGAGATAGAGATATATCAGTGATTGGTTGGGGGGTGCCAAAATACTGTTCGCTTACCATTTAAAATGACCTAGGTCCGGCCCTGGCTTGGATTGTGCCTTTCCTGCAAGGGAGGATGGGGGCTATACTGTGATTCCAAATCATCCCCAGTTTGGAAACCAGTGTCATACGTCTTACAATCGGGGGTGTCATACTTTCGGGGAAACATGGTAGGTTGATGGTGAATCCATTCCAGGTTTTGTTCCAGGGCCAAAGGGAGTTCTCCAAAGTGCTGAATCCCGTTCTGGAATGATTTCAGCACCTTGGAGAGCTGCTATAAAGCGAAGCAAAGCCTGGTATGGATTCGCTGACCCACTGACACGAAACCCGCTGATTGCGCACCTCTTCCTTGGAAAGACGGACAGTTTGAATGATTAAAACAGAGGCTCTCGCCGTGTTTTATTCCCTCTGCACACCTCTCGCTTGAAAATGTAAAAATCTCAAACAGGGTGATGTGGGCTATAAAAAGCCCTAAGCGTGATTTGTGAACTCCCCTAGCCTTGGTAATCTCATCAGAGTAATGGGATTATATTTCAAGTCGCGCCCGGCCTGTTCATTACACATTTTAAACTCCTTTTGACAGAGGAAAAGTTAAATAAAATGGGCACGCCAACCGTGGTTGACGCTCTTGATCAGACAAACAGGCGCTGGGCACCAAAATGGGAAAATAATGCCCCCGTTTATTCACTTTGCCCCACTTCTCTCCTGACAATTTGCAAAGCCCAAACCTATAAATGGGGAGGGTCTCCCTTCGATGGCTGGAAGAACTTCTCCCAAAGGGCATTCAGGGGGAAACGGATCCAAGAGAAGGTATTTCTGGTTCCCAATCCTCAAAAACAATTATCTACTGAACAAATGGCAGTCAGAACTAGCCAAATTTGTATGGCAAGGTAAGAAGGCAAGAGTAAAATTAAAAGTTCTTCAAGTAAGGACAGAGAACGGAGGACTAGGAATGCCGAATTTGATTAAGTATTACGAAGCCAATTGTATAGAGGGACTAAAGTATTGGGTAGAGCTTGAAAACAAAGAACTACTCAATTTGGAAGGTCAAGACCTAAAATTTGGCTGGCATGGATATTTAATCTATGATAAGGTAAAACAAGATAAAGGATTTAACAACCATATCATAAGATCTTCCCTCTTAAGAGTCTGGAGCAAATTTAGAAAAAATATATATACGAAAATCCCCCTATGGACTTCACCAATTGAAGCTTTTAAAATAAAAAAAGAGGAAGAGGACAAGAGACTAATTTATAGGAACATTCTCGAGAAATGTAGGAATGATATCATAATCAAGAAACCAGAAGAACTCTCACAATATAATTTGAACTGGTTCCATTACCACCAATTGAACAAAAGATTTGAAACTGACAAATTGACCGGTTGGGAGTGGAACCTATCCAAAGGGGAGAAACTTTGGCTAAAATCAAAAAATAAAACGGTGAGCCTAATTTACAAATTCTTGCTTGAGACAGAAACAGAGAAAAATCCAATAGATGATTACCTCGCAAAATGGTCAACAAACTTAGGCATAAATATTCCAAAAGAAGAATGGGAAAAAGTTTGGAAAGTAAAACAGAAATATACTTATTCATATTACCTAAAGGAAAATCTATACAAAATGCTATATAGGTGGCATTTGACTCCATGCCAACTATCAAAAATATACAAAAATAATAATGATCTATGCTGGAAATGCTCCCAAGAACGCGGCACCTTTTTTTCACCAATGGTGGACTTGTAAAACTGTAAATAAATTTTGGACTTCTGTTAATAATGTGATACAAGAAATGTTACACCTGACTATCAAAAAAAAACCCAGAGTTTTATCTGTTGAACATTACAGGATCTCAACAAAACAAAGAGACAGACAGACTACTTACATATCTAACTGCGGCAGCAAGACTTGTTTTAGCCAGATACTGGAAAACAACAGAGATGCCCAGTATGGAGGAGTGGCTGACAAAATCCCTGGAAATTGCGGAGCTTGACAAACTTACATACTTACTTAGAGACAATTCCACTAAACAATTTGATAACACTTGGTCTCCCTTTGTGGAATATATGAGAATTAAGAAACACGCGAATCTTAAAGGATTATGTATATAACTATAATCTCTTCCCATCATATGTAAATCTTTGAACATCATTATATCGAGATGCGGAGTCAACATCCTCTTTTAACTGTAGGTGTATTGTTAAACGTTTTGTCTTTCTTTATGTCTCTGTATAACTCGAATGGTGTTTGTAATAATGTGGTGGTGGGGGTGGGATTGGATGTGCTTATTGTGTTTTTATTTATGTTTCTCTTTAATAAAGCTTTTTAAAAAAAATTTTTAAAAAAGAGAAGGTATTTCTGGTTCCCTTTGTGCCTTTGTTCCTCCAAATGGAAAAAAATGAAGAATTATTCCTTCTCCCGCAATGAGCCTTTATTTCACCATCAACATTTGATCTCGACACTCGCCAAAGAAAGACCATCTCTGATCAAGATTCTGGATTTTACTACTGGATCAGACAAGATGTTGTGTTTGATCTACGAGGGCGGGTCAATAAGTCCGTGATTTTTTGAACGAAACACAGGTTTTTGGATAAAAAAAACATTTTATTTTTCGACGTCGTCTCCTTTGAGCTCTATACACTTTGTCCAACGTTTCTCCAATTTTTTTTATCCCTTCCAAAAAAATAAGGTTTCTCGAGGTCACCAAAATAGGTCTTTGTTTGTGAGATGATTTCATCGTTGGAGTCCAATCTCTTTCCGCCGAGCCATTTCTTCAGGTTTGGAAACAAGAAATAGTCACTTTCGGGGCTAAACTGGAGAATAGGGCGGATGAGAGAGCAATTCGTATCCCAATTCATGGATTGTTGCCATGGCAACTGCACACGTGTGCACCCTTGCATGGTCCTGGTGCAAAAGAACTTTTTCTTGGCCAAATGCGGTCGGTTTTCCCCCAAATCCTCATTAAATCGACCGAATGAGTTGGCATAATATTCGCCATTGATTGTTTTACCCCTTTGAAGGGAGTCAATGTGGATTATACCGCCTGCATCCCAAAAAACGTTGCCAGGACTTTATTGGCTGAGAAACCCACCTTGGCCTTCTTTGGCGCCGATTCACCTCGAGAAACCCACTGTTTCGACTGCTGTTTGGTCTCCGGTGTGTTGTGGTGGATCTACGTTCCGTCCCACGGTTACGAAACGGCGCAAAACCCGTCCATATTGCGGTTGGACAACGCCAAACACTCCTGCGAAATTGTCGCACGATTGCGTTTGTGGTCGACAGAGCAAACGCGGCACCCATCTTGCGGAAAGCTTTCTCATACCCAAGTGATCATTTCAAATTGAAACCACTGAGCCACGTGAGATGCCTATGGCTTCCGCTATCTCTCACACTTTCAATTTCCGATTGGCCAACACCATATCGTGAATTTTTCCAATTGTTTCGGGTGTAGAGACCTCAACTCGGCGCCCAGAATGTTCGGCATCTTCCGTGCTTGTACGGCCACAACGAAATTCAATAAACTACTTTTTTACCATTGAAATGGATGGTGCAGAGTCCCCATCATATTTATCAAGCTTAGCCTTGGTTGGAGGGATTTTTTTTCCCGCAAAAATAATGCTTAATGAGCACACAAAATTCACTTTTTTCCATTTTCTCCTCAAATTACGCGGTAGTCTGCTATCAATGGCTGTCAAACACAAACTAAATGACGCAGCTTGTTCAAATTTTGACAGGAGTCAACTGACAGATGCCTGTCGACAGGAGCAGTGTCGCCCTGTCAGTGAAGAGGCGGGACATTCAAAAGTCACGGACTTATTGACCCGCCTTCATATTATGCTGCTGCCTTTGGTGGTCCCTTTGTAGACTTGTCAACATCTGCATGGTATATGGTAGATTCCTGCAGAGGCGAGAGGATCCCTCTTGTCCTTTGCTGAACATAGTATTTGTTGGATTGTCTTAGTGGGTCCGTAGATCGTTTGTACGTTGTGTTTCTTCATCAGCTTACCTATTAGGCATGGTTTCGAACCCAAAAAATCGCAATTTAAAATCAAATGGGGGATTTTTTTTTATTAGTAAAAGAAAGACTTACAAAAATTTTCCAAAAAGTTCTAAAATGTAACTTAATTACTAATGAAATTCGTTAGTAGTTCGTATGCCAGCGCATGCGCATTCCAGATGGTTTTGGCCTACAACTCCCAGAAATCCTAACAGCTGGTAAATTGGCTGGGATTTCTGGGAGTTGTAGGCCAAAACTTGAATAAATCACACTGAATTCTAGATGGGACACTCCAAATAGGAAGGAGGGAGGGAAGGAGGGAGGGAGGGGGTATTCTATTCTTGGAAGCAGCAAAAAAAAGGAGGAGCCCCCCCCCCTCGTTCCTCGCTGCCTCTCTCTCACCCCGATCCTGAGGGAGCGAGGGCCCAAGTTTGCCCAGGCTGAGAGGAAAAGGAAGAGGCCTGAGGCTGTGAGGAATGGTGGGAGTTGAAGTCCAAAACACCTGGAGGGCTGAAGTTGGCCCCCATGAAGCCTCTTCAAGGCTTTAGATCCTGGCAGGCAGAAGGGGCAGGAGGGCCCGTCCACTCCTCCTGCCCTGCCAGGATCTAAAGCATCAAAGAGTATTGGGGTGAGAAACCAACCTAATGTATAATAGAATGAATGCTACTGTAAGTGCCTAATATTATAAGTAATCCAACTGGTCATATACCTACATTCCATGCACATGCAATAATACAGCAGTAATAACAATGGGTATAAGAAGAGGTAAAATTCAAACCGAAGTACTCTGACTGTGGTCCCTCCTCAAACTGCAAAAGGCTCTTCTCTATGAGCCCGGAAAAGCCAAAACCCCGGCACAGCGTTTGCTGCCTGGGTGCACACATACATATTCTTTGGGGGATTTGCTGCAGAATCTTCTGTATGAGCCCGGGATTCTGCAGAAAATCCCCCCCAAGAATATGTATGTGTGTGCATCCTGCATATTAGATATTTGCATTAGAATTCGTAAGAGGAGCAAAATTATTTATGAAGTAGCAACGAAAATATGGTTGGGGGTCACCACAACATGAGGAACCTTATTTAGGGGTCACGGCATTAGAAAGGTTGGGAACCACTGCATTAATACATATATCTTTCTCTTTAATTGCTATTAACATTAAAAAAAATTAATTTCTAGGGTGGCGGTGACTAAATTATTTTTCTGGAAAGGGGCGGTAGGCCAAAAAAGTTTGGAAACCACTGGTTGAACAGACAAGAGTTCTTTCTCCCATCCTGGACAATCAATCAATCAATCAATCAATCTCTCTCTCTCTCTCTCTCTCTCTCTCTCTATCTATCTAATAAAAGTCAGTGTTTGCAGGCGGTGGTGCGGAGGGAGGAATATGTGCCAGCGTTTCGATTGGTTGCCACTGTGGGATTATTTACATAAAGGACTCTGATTGGACAGCCTCAGAACTCCAACATTCTAAGACACCAGACAAAGGGGATTGGTTGCCACTGAAATGGTATTTGCATAAAGGACTCTGATTGGCCATCTACATTCCAACATTCTAAGAGGTGACGCAGAGGGAAAAGTAAAGGCCTCAGTCAGTCAGTCTGTGCGGCCCACAGCAATAACGGATCAGGAACAAACTTGGCACACAGGGGCCCAATGGCCCACTTCACAACCTGGTGTGGTTTAGGGCAGGATGGGCCACGAATGATGGGATTTGCAGTACCTTCACCTGATTCACTTCTCAAACAACACTGCAGTTCTATAAATCACAGACCAGGCCCAAAATTGACAGCAAGGCTTCCTTAACTTGATTTTCCTGACTAGGCTTCAAGTCATGGGATATTGTTTAGCGCCTGAAATGACAGTAAGGCTTCCTCAACTTGATTTTCCTGACTAGGCCCCCAACAATGACAGAACAAGACCAAACTTGTCTCACAGATTCCCCAAGATGCACTCTACATCCTGGTGCAGTTTGAGGGAGGATGGACCATGGATGATGGGACTTGCAGTACCTTCACTCTCTTCCTGAAAACAACACGACCCTCATCCAATGACCAATACAGACCAAAATTAGCACACAGAGCCCCCTTGACCCACTCTACACCCTTGGTGCTGTTTCAAGGAGGATGGACCACAGATGATGGGACTTGAAGTACCTTCACTCACCTTCCGAGACCGTTGCAACCCTCATCCAATGAAGGATGAAGACCAAAAGTGACACACAGAGCCCCCATGACCCACACTATCTTCTACTGCAGTTTGGAGGAGGGTGGACTGTGGATGATGGGACTTGAAGTACCTTCACTCACCTTCCGAGACCGTTGCAACCCTCATCCAATGAAGGATGAAGACCAAAAGTGACACACAGAGCCCCCATGACCCACACTATCTTCTACTGCAGTTTGGAGAAGGGTGGACTGTGGATGATGGGACTTGAAGTACCTTCACTCACCTTCCGAGACCGTTGCAACCCTCATCCAATGAAGGATCAAGACCAAAAGTGACACACAGAGCCCCCATGACCCACACTATCTTCTACTGCAGTTTGGAGGAGGGTGGACCGTGGATGATGGGACTTGAAGTACCTTCACTCACCTTCCGAGACCATTGCAACCCTCATCCAATGAAGGATCAAGACCAAAAGTGACACACAGAGCCCCCATGACCCACACTATCTTCTACTGCAGTTTGGAGGAGGGTGGACTGTGGATGATGGGACTTGAAGTACCTTCACTCACCTTCCGAGACTGTTGCAACCCTCATCCAATGAAGGATCAAGACCAAAAGTGACACACAGAGTCCCATGACCCACACTATCTTCTACTGCAGTTTGGAGAAGGGTGGACTGTGGATGATGGGACTTGAAGTACCTTCACTCACCTTCCGAGACCGTTGCAACCCTCATCCAATGAAGGATCAAGACCAAAAGTGACACACAGAGCCCCCATGACCCACACTATCTTCTACTGCAGTTTGGAGGAGGGTGGACCGTGGATGATGGGACTTGAAGTACCTTCACTCACCTTCCGAGACCAAGCAACCTCATCCAATGAAGGATCAAGACCAAAAGTGACACACAGAGCCCCCATGACCCACACTATCTTCTACTGCAGTTTGGAGGAGGGTGGACCGTGGATGATGGGACTTGAAGTACCTTCACTCACCTTCCGAGACCGTTGCAACCCTCATCCAATGAAGGATCAAGACCAAAAGTGACACACAGAGCCCCCATGACCCACACTATCTTCTACTGCAGTTTGGAGGAGGATGGACCACAGATGATAGGACTTGAAGTACCTTCACTCACCTTCCGAGACCGCTGCAACCCTCATCCAATGAAGGATCAAGACCAAAAGTGACACACAGAGCCCCCATGACCCACACTATCTTCTACTGCAGTTTGGAGGAGGGTGGACCGTGGATGATGGGACTTGAAGTACCTTCACTCACCTTCCGAGACCGTTGCAACCCTCATCCAATGAAGGATCAAGACCAAAAGTGACACACAGAGCCCCCATGACCCACACTATCTTCTACTGCAGTTTGGAGGAGGGTGGACCGTGGATGATGGGACTTGAAGTACCTTCACTCACCTTCCGAGACCGCTGCAACCCTCATCCAATGAAGGATCAAGACCAAAAGTGACACACAGAGCCCCCATGACCCACACTATCTTCTACTGCAGTTTGGAGGAGGGTGGACCGTGGATGATGGGACTTGAAGTACCAAAGACCAACCTTGGCACACAATGCCTTTCCCAAATAACCCAGGCACCGCCGGGTCCCCAAGCTAGTAGATAAGTAAACCCCACGTGCGTAGTTTCGAAATAATTTTATGGTTGGGGGTCACCACAACATGAGGGGTCGTGGCGTTAGGAGGGTTGAGGAGGGAATGAGGGCTTTCCACTGCAAAGGGATTCCAACAAACAAAGCCAAGGTTGGGAAAAGAGAGGGTGGGAAACTTTTGAGAGATACAGCTTTTGCGGCCCTCCTCTCCTTCCCCTGTGAGCCCCTCTCCTTCCTTTTTGGCACATCATAAAAATAAGGAACGAAACCCCACCTGCTCAGAGTAGCTGTGGCCGGGGCCTCGGAGATAGGAGCCGATGATTTAAGCAGCATTAATTTTAGCCGAAGCTCCCTCCTGAAATGTAGCAACAACTCCGGGAGGCAGATTCCTCTGGAAATTCATGGTTCCATTACAGACGTGTCTCCGTGAATAACTGCCCCCATTAATCTTGGCGGGCTGCACCCAAGCAGTGCCTTAATGAGGTTCCTTCCTCTGGTTTCTTCCAAAGGTTGGGCTCGAGAGCCTCGTGTTCGCCTCCCGTCCCCAAAGCGCTGTCAATTCATTGCGCGGAAAACCAACTTCTACTTGGATCTACCGTAGAGTCTTGCTTCTCCGACATAAACGGGCCGGCAGAACGTCGGATAAACAAAAATGTCGGATAATACGGATTCTCTTACTGTTACCCATCCGGCGTGGCACTAGACACCTCTCCTTGTTGTGGGGGAGAGGCGTGCGTACCCTAATGCAGTGTTTCCCAACCTTTTTTGAGCCGCGGCACACTTTTAACATTAAAAAAATTCGGGGCACACCACCAACCAAATTGACACAAAAATGACACTCTAACACAGTAAAGAACGGCTGGGGTTGGTGGCCTGCTGGGAGCAGCTGCTGGGAGTGCCGAAGCTGGGGAGGGGCGGAGCCAGGTTGCACCATGCCCCGCCCCTACCCCGGCTTCACCTCTCAGCAGCTGCTCCAGCCTTGAGGGGCAGTGCCAAGCCAGAGGTGCCAGAGCCAGCACAATGCTGGCTTGGCACTGTCCCTCAAGGCTGGAGCAGCTGCTGGGAGTGCCGGGGGGAGGGGCAGAGCCAAGCCGCGCCATGCCGCGCCCGCCCCTCCCTCCAGCTTCAGCTCTCCTACAGAGGAGGAGCATGAGCGGTGGATGGGCTTCAGTGGGCAGGGCTCCTCCTCCACACGGCTTCAGCGAGCGAGGGGCGAGAGTCATGGTGGGAGTCATGGCGGATTGGAGGCTGGCTGGGGAACGGCCGAAGGCGGCGGCGCCCCGGTCCCTTCTTCGTGTTCTTCGCCACTGCCCGGCCCGTCCGCCTCCCCCAAGCAGCAGGAGTTCGGCAGGAGGGGGGGGGGGAGGAAGGGGGGGCAGAGAGCTTTTCTCGCTGCACAGCAGGAGGTCCATCACGGCACACTGGTTGAGAAAGACTGCCCTAATGAAGTTGTGAGCTATGCTGGCGGTGGCATAATAGTCACCGGTAGGGCCTCCCATGCCAGACAGGTCACAACTGAAGGGTCTGACAAAGAGCGTCAATGGGCAGGATGGGCTCTCTAGCCTTTTGGCAACCATCCTAAGAGAAGGAAAACTCTAAATTCAAACCCGGGCAGATGGCGCTCATCTAACCCTGTAAGGTCAATCGATCGCGGGACTGAAGGAGGTAGATCACAGCCGGATGGGGTGCTTCTCAAGCCCCACCCCTCCCCAAATTCGGCACTCCCAGCAGCTGCTCCAGCCTTGAGGAGGGCAGGGCCAAGCCAGCCTTGTGTTAGCTATGCCACCATTGGCTCGGCCCTGCCCTCCTCAAGGCTGGAGAAGCTGCTGCCAGAGCTGAAACCAGAGGGGGGCAGAGCCAAGCTGCGCCAAGCCCCGCCCCTCCCTGGCTTTGGCACTCCCAGCAGCTGCTCCAGCCTTGAGGAGGGCAGGGCCAAGCCAGCCTTGTGTTAGCTATGCCACCACTGGCATGGCTCTGCCCTCCTCAAGGCTGGAGCGGCTGCTGCCAGAGCTGAAACCAGAGGGGGGCGGAGCCAGGTCGCACCAAGCCCCTCCCCCTCCCTGGCTTCGCCACTCCCAGCAGCTGCTCCAACCTTGAGGAGGGCAGGGCCTTGTGTTAGCTATGCCACCACTGGCTTGGCCCTGCCCTCCTCAAGGCTGAGCAGCTGCTGCCAGAGCTGAAACCAGAGGGGGGCGGAGCCAGGCTGCGCCAAGCCCCGCCCCTCCCCTGGCTTCGGCACTCCCAGCAGCTGCTCCAGCCTTGAGGAGGGCAGGGCCAAGCCAGCCTTGTGCTAGCTATCCCACCATTGGCTTGGCACTGCCTCGTCAAGGCTGGAGCAGCTGCTGCCAGAGCTGAAACCAGAGGGGGCAGAGCCAGGCTGCGCCAAGCCCCTCCCTCCCTGGCTTTGGCACTCCCAGCAGCTGCTCCAGCCTTGAGGAGGGGCAGGACCAAGCCAGCCTTGTGTAAGCTATGCCACCACTGGCTTGGCCCTGCCCCCTCGTCAAGGCTGGAGCAGCTGCTGCCAGAGCTGAAACCAGAGGGGGCAGAGCCAGGCTGCCAAGCCTTGCCCCTCCCTGGCTTTGGCACTCCCAGCAGCTGCTCCAGCCTTGAGGAGGGCAGGGCCAAGCCAGCCTTGTGTTAGCTACGCCACCACTGGCTTGGCCCTGCCCTCGTCAAGGCTGGAGCAGCTGCTGCCAGAGCTGAAACCAGAGGGGGGCAGAGTCAGGCTGCGCCAAGCCCCGCCCCTCCCTGGCTTTGGCACTCCAGCAGCTGCGCCAGCCTTGAGGAGGGCAGGGCCAAGCCCGCCTTGTGCTTTCTATGCCACCACTGGCTTGGCCCTGCCCTCGTCAAGGCTGGAGCAGCTGCTGCCAGAGCTGAAACCAGAGAGGGGCAGAGCCAGGCTGCACCAAGCCCCGCCCCCTTCCCCAGCTTTGGCACTCCTAGCAGCTGCTCCAGCCTTGAGGAGGGCAGGGCCAAGCCAGCCTTGTGTTAGCCACGCCACCACTGGCTTGGCCCTGCCTTCCTCAAGGCTGGAGCAGCTGCTGACAGAGCTGAAGCCAGAGGGGGGCAGAGCTAGGCCACACCAAGCCCCGCCCCCAGCTTTGGCACTCCCAGCAGCTGCTCCAGCCTTGAGGAGGGCAGTGCCAAGCCTGCCTTGTGCTATCTATGCCACCACTGGCTTGGCCCTGCCCTCGACAAGGCTGGAGCAGCTGCTGCCAGAGCTGAAACCAGAGAGGGCAGAGCCAGGCTACACCAAGCCCTGCCCCTCCCCCAGCTTTGGCACTCTAGCAGCTGCTCCAGCCTTGAGGAGGGCAGGGCCAAGCCAGCCTTGTGCTAGCTATGCCACCACTGGCTTGGCCCTGCCCCTCGCCAAGGCTGGAGCAGCTGCTGACAGAGCTGAAGCCAGAGGGGCGGAGCCAGGCCACACCAAGCCCCGCCCCAGCTTTGGCACTCCCAGCAGCTGCTCCAGCCTTGAGGAGGGCAGGGGCCAAGCCAGCCTTGTGCTAGCTATGCCACCACTGGCTTGGCCCTGCCCCGTCAAGGCTGAGCAGCTGCTGACAGAGCTGAAGCCAGAGGGGGCGGAGCCAGGCCACACCAAGCCCCGCCCCCTCTCCCAGCTTCGGCACTCCCAGCAGCTGCTCCAGTCTTGAGGAGGGCAGGGCCAAGCCAGTGGTGGCATAGCTAGCACAAGGCTGGCTTGGCCCTGCCCTCCTCAAGGCTGGAGCAGCTGCTGCCAGAGGGTGGAGCCAGGCCGTGCCAAGCCCCGCCCCTGCTCTGACCTGCTTCTCTCTCGTCCGGAAGGCGCGCAGAAGGTAGATATTTCTGACTTCGCTTTTATTATAAGTAGCTCGCATGCTGAAAAAGTGTGGGCACCCCTGATTTAGGGCAGTGTTTACCAACCGGTGTGCCGCGGCACACTAGCGTGCTGTAAGCGATCATCAGGTGTGCCGTGGGAAATTGGCACTCTTCCCTCTCCTAGCAGCTCTTTCTCCCTCTTTCCCTCCCCAAAGATCCTCCCCGAAGCAAAGGGCTCAGCCGAATGCCAGGGCCAGGCCCGCCTTGAGGAAGCCTTGAGGAGCCTCGACTCAGCATGGCTCCAGCTCCCGCTCAGGGCTGCTTCAGCCTCCCGATGCTCCCAGGTTCGCTCACTGCCCACCCACCGACATGGAGCTTCCAGCTTTGGCTGTTCTCGTGAGAAATCCAAGCCAACGCGAAAACGCCAACTCAATCACTTCCGTCCAGTGCTCTGCTTTTGCGGAAGGAGGAGGGAGGCAGCGAAAGAGGCCACACAGATCTATGAAATGTATAGTCTACCCACTCACAGGTTTCCAAGAAACAAATTGAGCCTCTCCGCTTTAAAAAAACTATTTTACTGGATTTTTCGAGAGTTGCCTCCCCCAAGGAACTGTTTATAACAGCTTCATGACATCCATAGTTAACTGGAAGCAAGTTTCACTCAGGGTGAAATTTCACAAGAGTTTGGAGAACAAGCCCTATGAGGAGCGGCTTGAAGAGCTGGGCATGTTTAGCCTGAAGAAGAGAAGGCTGAGAGAAGACATGATAGCCATGTGAGAGGAAGTCATATATATGTTGTGTTCATCAAAATGAGCCCAGGTTTCACACGGAGTGTATAAATACATTAAAAAACATATTAACTACTGCAGTCTTTCTCAACCAGTGTGCCGTGGCACACTAGTGTGCCGTGACGGACCTCCTGCTGTGCCGCGAAAAGCGCTCTGCCCCCTTCCTCCCCCTGCCGAACTCCTGCTGCTTGGGGAGGAGGAAGGGCCGGGCAGTGGCGAAGAAAAAGAAGAAGGACCGGGCGCCGCCTCCTTCCGGCCATTTCCCCAGCCAGCCTCCAATCCGCCATGACTCCCACCATGACTCTCACCCCTCGCTCGCTGAAGCAGCGTGGAGGAGAAGCCCCGCCCACTGAAGCCCGCCCACCGCTCATGCTCCTCCTCTGTAGGAGAGCTGAAGCTGGGGGGAGGGGGCGGGCACGGGGCACTCCCAGCAGCTGCTCCAGCCTGGCGGGGACAGTGCCACGCCAGCAGTGTGCTGGCTCTGGCTCCGCTGGCTTGGCACTGCCCCTCAAGGCTGGAGCAGCTGCTGGGAGAGGTGAAGCTGGGGGTAGGGGGTGGGGCATGGCACAGCCTGGCTCCACCCTCTCCCCGGCTTTGGCACTCCCAGCAGCTGCTCCCAGCAGGCCACCAACCCCCAGCCATTCTTTACTGTGTTAGTGTGTCATTTTGTGTCATTTTGGTTGGTGGTGTGCCCCCAGATTTTTTTAATGTTAAAAGTGTGCCGCGGCTCAAAAAAGGTTGGGAAACACTGAACCACTGTATATGTATTACTGTGTTAGAGTGTCATTTTATGCCATTCTGGTTGGTGGTGTGCCCCAGGGTTTTGTCAATGTAAAAAGTGTGCCGCGGCTCAGAAAAGGTTGAAAAACACTGATCTAGAGAAGGAAACTCTAATCAAACCAACGACCTGAGGACCTCGCTGCCACCATCCAAGCTTGCTAGGCCCTGCCAGATGAACCTTCGGTTTAAAGCAGTGGTTCCCAAACTTTTTTGGCCTTCCGCCCCCTTTCCAGAAAAGATTTTACTCACCGCCCCCCTAGAAATTATTATTTTTAATTTAATAGCAATTAAACAGAAAGATATATGTATTAATGCAGTGGTTCTCAACCTTTCTAATGCCGTGAGCCCTAAATAAGGTTCCTCGTGTTGTGCTGACCCCCAATCATAAAGTAGTGATTCTCAACCTTTGGTCCTCCAGGTGTTTTGGACTTCAGCTCCCACAATTCCTAACAGTTGGTAACTTAGGAGGGATTTCTGTGAGTTGAAGTCCAAAACACAAGAGGACCAAAGATTGGGAACCACTGCTATAGATCCTTGGCTGCCTTTTGCCACCTTCCCAATGTCTCCCCATGGAAGGCCTATCTGAAAAATAGTTTTTGGTGGCATCTGGAGTCAGCAGGAGGTGTTATGATTCTCCTGTATGGAAATGATTAACGCAACACATCCCTACTTTCTGACCACAAGAAATCCACACAAAAATCTCCATCACAGACCAACTCCGCTGCCAGCTCGACCAAGGCGGGTCTGCGCTGCTCGTGTTATTGGACCTCACGGCAGCGTTTGACACGGTCGACCACAATCTTTTTTGATCCACCGCCTGGCCATGGCTGGAGTGAGGGGGACTGTCCTTAAATGGCTGACCTCCTTCCTCCGCCAGCGGTCTCAGCGTGTGAGGAGGGGTGGGGTGGTCTCCGAGGGCTCCACATTAGCTTGTGGAGTTCCGCAGGGGGCCATCCTTTCCCCTCTATTATTTAACATCTACATGCAGCCGCTTGCACAGCTGGTGCGGAGTTATGGGCTGGAGTGTCATCAGTACGCTGATGACACCCAGCTCATTCTGAGGATGGAGGACAGGTCGGGACCCGTCCCCGATAATTTCCAGCGCTGCCTCGAAGCCGTTACTGGATGGCTGCGAGCCAGTAGGTTGAGGGTGAATCCGGCGAAGACGGAGATCTTGTGGCCGGGTCGCCCGGGCGGTGGGGATGTCCAGCTTCTGACCCTGGACAGTGCGGCGT
Source organism: Anolis apletophallus (assembly GCA_030556195.1). NCBI lineage: Eukaryota > Metazoa > Chordata > Lepidosauria > Squamata > Anolidae > Anolis > Anolis apletophallus. The sequence goes on along the minus strand of JARBWK010001224.1, from coordinate 890 downwards.
TATGCCCATCGTCTTCCGTGAAGAGCTTGGGAGTCCACCTGTACTCCCAGCTGGCCATGGAGACTCAGGTCTCTGCGGTCAGCAAGATCGCTTCTTTCATCTCCGTCAGGCAAGGAGGCTGGCCCCTATCTGTCCCGGTCCGACCTGGCCACGGTGATCCAAGCCACGGTCATCTCGAGGCTAGATTACTGTAACGCTCTGTACGTTGGCCTTCCTCTGTCGGTGACCCGGAAGCTCAAGCTGGTGCAGAACACTGCCGCCCGGCTCCTGTCTGGTTCTCCAGCAGGATGCCACATATCACCTATTTTGCAGGATCTGCACTGGCTGCCTATCGAGCACCGGATTACCTTCAAAGTGTTGGTTCTCACCTTTAAGGCCTTACACGGCTTGGGGCCAGCGTATCTGAGGGACCGTCTCACCCCATATCACCCTGCGAGATCACTCCGCTCAGAGGACTCTAACCTGCTAGCCGTCCCCTCTGCTAAAACGGCTAAGAAAACTGCCACCCGCCGAAGGGCCTTCTCGGTCATAGCGCCGGTATTGTGGAATACCCTCCCGGCAGCTACACGAGCAATTTCAGACATACTCCCGTTTAGGCGGGCATGTAAGACCCCCCTCTTCCAGCTGGCGTTTCAGGCTTAGGTCCACTGGGCCCCCCAGCCATGCTAATATTGCTCGACCACTGTCACTTCCCCAACCGTGTGCTTTTAAATAACGTTTTTATCGTATAGTTTACTGTGTATTTTATCTGCATTTTAACCCTTTGTATACTGTATGTTGTTTTACCTTTTGGCTGTGAGCCGCCCCGAGCCTGCGGGGAGTGGCGGCATAAAAGCCGAATAAATAAATAAAATAAATAAATATGTTTCAAAGAAAGTAAAACCCTGAGT
>JARBWK010001223.1:0-20484 GCA_030556195.1 Anolis apletophallus | reverse complement strand
CCCCCCGCTAGCTATTCTTGTAGTGAAAAGGAGATAGATGACAGGGAGCCGTTCATTTTCTCCACTTATATTGTTTAGAAAGCTAAAAATCAGCAGGCCAATCTGATGGTCCCTGGTTGGGGGGAGGGAGGGGGAAGAACTAAACTCATACAGAGATAAACAGAAAGGTTTCCAAACTAAGAAATGAGAATTTTGCTGAAACTGAATTTTACTTGCTACCTGTATTGGATTAGATGTGCTCTCAAAGGAGATGGGAGAAGATAAGCTGTCAAGGAATACCTGGCTGTCAACATTACTGTACAGCTTTCAGCCACCTCCTCCTTCCTCATGTTGCAGGGTGTTAATTGGTTTTTAATACATTTTAACAAGCTTAAATTGGCTACTGTTGCACCCCTCCCCTTTAATGGTCAAAATGTGCATTTCCTGCATTTATAGTATTATATTATCATTGTCATTATATTTGTGCCAGTGCTTCTCCTTTTTATTTTCTTTTTCTAAAAAAGTCTTGAGCTTGTTGCATTTTGGAGAACTGACAGATTTTTTTTCCCTCGGAGGAGAAAGGGATGAGCTTTTCTGGCGTAAGAGTCCACCTTTGCCTAAAGCTATAATGGCAAAAAGGAGAGCATCCCCTAGCACAGGGGTACTCACACTTTTTCAGCATGTTAGCTACTTATAAAACAACCAAGTCAACATGATCTACCTACTAGGCATGAGAAAAAAGTAACGGAAATTAAAAGAAGTCGTAAGTGATTCGTATGTAATGGGACTTTTGAGCTTTTACGGATCGCAAGGCCAATCCCGGAAGTGGACTTTTGCGTTTTGAACCCCCTGGCCCAAAATTTTGTTAGAATTCTAAATATTTCGGAAGGCTCCCTATTACCCCTCCAAAATCCAAAATCCCAGACATTACTCACAGTCAGATGGGGCCTTTCCACGCTCGAGGCCTCTTTTAACTGTACCTACTTGCCTCCAGGAAGAGAAAAACCAGCCGGAACCATAGAGATCGAAACCGGAAGTCCTATAGCGGCTGGAGGACTCAGGAAAAAGCGCTTTTAAACTGCAGGGAAAGGAGCCTGGAAAGGGCTGCCGTGTGGGTGGCCCCTTCCCCGCTAAGAAATAACCCGACCCAGGCTTGGCTCGGCTTATACCTTAGCGGGGAAAGGGCTGCCATGCGGGCGGCCCCTTTCCTGCGAAGATATAACCCGACCCAGGCTTGGGTCGGCTTATATCTTAGCGGGGAAAGGGCTGCCGTCTTGAGCGCGGCCCCTTTCCTGCTAAGATATAACCCGACCCAGGCTTGGGTCGAATACCTTAGCGGGAAAGGGCTGCCATGCGAGCGGCCCCTTTCCTGCGAAGATATAACCCGACCCAGGCTTGGGTCGGCTTATATCTTAGCGGGGAAAGGGCTGCCGTCAGGGCGGCCCCTTTCCTGCTAAGATATAACCCGACCCAGGCTTGGGTCGGCTTATATCTTAGCGGGGGAAGGGCTGCCCGTCTTGGGCGGCCCCTTTCCTGCTAAGATATAACCCGACCCAGGCTTGGGTCAGTTTATATCTTAGCGGGAAAGGGGCTGCCGTGCGGGCGGCCCCTTTCCTGCTAAGATATAACCCGACCCAGGCTTGGGTCGGCTTATATCTTGCGGGGAAAGGGCTGCCGTGCGGGCGGCCCCTTTCCTGCTAAGATATAACCCGACCCAGGCTTGGGTCAGTTTATATCTTAGCGGGAAAGGGCTGCCGTGCGGGCGGTCCCTTTCCTGCTAAGATATAACCCGACCCAGGCCAGTTGGACAGCCCTGTTCTAGTTTACCAAGAGCACGTTCCTCATATCCTCCAGGTCACTATCACCCTTACTACATTCTTACTATTAGAATTTATTATTTAATTCTAATAAATGCTCTGGAGAAGCAAGCCTTGACTATTTTATTTAATAATAATAATACTAATAATAATATATTAATGCTTTATATCTCCCTGCAAGGAAACCAAGGGAAATGTTGCCCCTTGATTTGCCTGTGCTTAAAACAGTGTCAGTCCTGTTCCCCTGCTTTTCAGACTTTAGAACCAATTTAGAATTTCGTTAGTAATTACGTTACATTTTAGAACTTTTTGGAAAATTTTTGTAAGTCTTTCTATTACTAATAAACCCCCAATTGATTTTTGAATCACAATTTTTGGGTTCTAAACCATGCCTACTACCTACCCACTACAAAAATGTGAAACATATAACACAATATCTGCTTTGAACTGGGTTTTTTGAGTCCACACTGCCATATAATCTGATTCAAAGCAGATAACATTGGATTTTATTCAACTGTGTGGAAAGGACCTCAGATAACCCTGGGCCGGCAGCACTTGGGTGGCATCGGGAGCCTGTGGGGCGGGACTGAGCCTTTCTCCCGCCCTGCCTGTGATCTACCAGGACGCCCTGCGCGATCTACCAGTAGATTGGGATCTACCTAATGAGCACCCCTGCCCTAGCATGATCAGACTTTTCTCCTTCTAAAATCTTCCCACAGTCCTATGCCCAGGAAAAGGTTGTCATCCTACTGGAGTGGATTTTACTTGTGTGAATGGGCAGGGAAAGGATGTGCAGGGAGTATAAAGATAAAGCTTGATCCCCGGGCATCGGCGGTGGCTGGGAGGGCTTTCGCACAATTGAAGCTTGTGCGCCAGCTGCGACCATGCCTCGTGAAGCTGGACTTGGCCACGGTGGTCCACACCTTAGTTACCTCTAGATTGGACTATTGCAATGCGCTCTACATGGGGCTGCCCTTCAAGACGGCCCAGAAATTCCAACTGGTCCAACAGGCGGCAGCCATGTTACTAACTGGAGTGACTTACAGGGAGCAGTCAACCCCCCTGTTTAAGGAGCTCCACTGGCTGCCATTTATTTTCCAGTCCCAATTCAAGGTGCAGGTTTTGACCTACAAAGCCCTGAACATCTAACTGCGTGACTGCATTTCCATATATCTGAACCCACACAACCTCTTGGATCTTCTGTAGATGTTCTTCTCTTGCTCCCGCCCATATCGCAAGTGCGACTTGTGGGGATGAGGGAGAGGGCCTTCTCTGTGGTGATCCCCGACTCTGGAATTTGCTCCCCAGAGATATTAGGTAAGCCCCCACCCTGGCAATCTTCAGGAGGAGCCTGACAACTTGGCTGCTCCAATGTGCCTCCAATGACTGAATGTATGATAATCCCTGACCAAACTCTGCAGAAAATGCCCTCAGAAGCACTTTATTTCTTGGTTGTGCAATTAAATCCTACCTCATCCCCCGGATTCCCTCCCTGATACTTTACATTGCCTTATCTCCCAGTGTTTCAAAATTTTAACATTTTTTAGTCTTTAAAAAATGTTAAAATTTTTAACATTTTTTAAAGACTATCACCCTGCCCATGGTGATCGTCTTTAGTGTTTTAATGTTTTGATTTCATATTGTTGTGATGTTTTATTTACATTGGTTTGGTATTTTAAATTATTTTATTTTTGATTTTGTTAATTCCAACAAAAATTCTTTATTTTCTTCTGCATGTTCCAGATTTGATCCAAAGGCAGAACTTACAACTGCCCTATCCTGACAGTCCTGATTAATCTCTGGCATTCTATTTTTTAGCTGTTTTTAAAAAGTCCTACCACCTTATAACACTGGGGCATTTTTGACCCCTTGCAACACTTTGGGGATGGGCCTTGCTCAGTGACATCACATGACACTCAGCAGGTCCTGCCCCATTGATCCTGAAAGGTCCTAGGAAGAGTCACAAGACACTTCCTTGGCCACTCCAGATAGTTGTTTTGTTGTGATGGGGGAAAGTGCAATATGTGTTGCCTCCCTTTCCCTCATCTGATGGGAACAGGGCGTCAACACACCTTGTCCTGTTCCCCCATCTGATGGGAGAAAGAGGAATGCTGTGTGGGACACTGTGAGGCATTTTGCACAACTACTGGTGAAATGGTACAGGGGAGGGATGTGTGAAGAGGTCCTTAGATGCTTTCTCTTCCTTTCACTTCCGCTTTCTTCAGATCCTGCAAACTGAGTCTAAAGAACCAAAGTAATTTGTACTTATTTATCTCAACAGGAGGTAGATGAAACAAGGGGCAGAATCTTATATTTTCATGCAGACTTAGTCAGAAGCCAATTGATGTAAACTTATCCTAACTTGTGTGTCCTTCCCTTGCCAACTTGATCACACTCTCATCTATATCTTTCTCCTTTATTCATGAGACTCTGGGTCTTCTTCTGGTCCTGAAACATGGTAGGAATATGAAATGAGAGCGGGTCCCAAAAGGTTGTTTCCCTACATTCTTCTCACTATCTCTATAACTTTCCAGGTCCAAATACATTTATGTAGATTTGGCTCCTATGACGTAATTGTAGGATACAGCATCAATACACTAGTTTATACTATGCAAAAAATACCGTGTTTCCCCGATAGTAAGACACCCCCAATTGTAAGACGTATCGGGGGTTTCAGGGGGGTCGGCTAATATAAGCCGTACCCCGAAAGTAAGACATATTGCCGCCTCCCTCTCATCTACCGTAGCTGCACGCTGCCTCCTGCCCACGTCTGCACCGTCCCCCTCTCCATACGTCGTCGCGTCTACCCAGGGTCGCCCCCCCGCCTCCACGTCACTCACTGCCGCCACCACGCCCACGCCGCCGCCATGCCCACACCGCCGCCACCGCAACCAGCCCCATCGACCCCGGCACACCTCCGCGGCGCACCTTTCTGCGTGTGTCTCCTGCCGCCGCCCGCGCTGCAGCAGAAGCACCTGCAGGCGCTATAGCACCTGTAGACATTTCTGCGCATGTGCGAACGTCCGCGCACTTGCTCCCAAGCATGCCTGCCGCTTTGGAGCCAGCGCGCATGCATGCAGGTTTTGCGCCTGTAGGTGCTTCTGCGCATATGTGGCTGGCGGTGCAGGGCAGTGCGGCAGCGGTGGGGCGCGGAGTCGGCGCGGTGGCGCCCCTCCCAGCCGGTGGTGCCGGTGGTGCCCCTCCCAGCCAGTGACGCTCTACGCTCTATATTTTTCCAATATAAGACATACCCCGGAAGTAAGACATAGTGGGGCTTTTGGGGATAAAAAGAAAGTAAGACACTGTCTTACTTTCGGGAAAACACGGTAGTTGCTTCTCTCCAACTTTCCAAGATCCCTTACTTGCAAATAGGAGCAGCAATTTCAAAAAGTGTCTTACTTTCTATGCCACTTGAGATGAGAGATCTACTAATTTGCTCTCTTCTAATTTTTGACATCAACAGGGCAGATCTTTTGCATTTATCATATCAGCCATAGGTGAAAAATGTTTGCTACTTGGGGTTAAAGGTGGAGTTGCTTCCTCAGTCACTATTACTTTTATTCTAGCCTTTATTAACAACATGATCTCAGATCTCTACGTCAGTCATACAACAATTTCTTATGTAGGAGGATAGGTATAATATACAATACACTTTTGTACTGTTAAACAGGCATGTCTAGATTTGTTCTACAGGGATCACTGGGAGAGGGTTTAGGAAGAAGTTGTCATAGTTACAGGTGTTATCTAGGCTGTGCTAGGGCAATTATGCTGTAATCAGCTAGAGATTTATATCTTTACATGCAAAATATTTCATCCAATTTGACAACTAACTGTGTTATTTATTGGAGGAATGTAATTCTGTTTCCTCATATTTGCTGTAACAAAGATGGCGAACCAGGAGTTAGATATCCTTACGATTAAGAATAAAAACTCTGATCACAAATTGATCCAGCTAGAAAAAAACAGCCTCTGAGGCAACTTCTCCTGTAGAAGCATATGTAAATGAAGAGGGCAAGAAACTGTAAAGAAACATTGTGATGGTGTGGTGAGCACCACCTGCATGGAAAACCTTGAGTTCTAAAGGGTTTGCATTGTTGAATTGTGTTTTTGCCGCCTGCCCAGTTTTGCAAAATGTGTGGTTGCATTGATTGGTTTTTAGCACCTGCCAATCATCTGTTTTCTTCAGGCTGACTTCCAGTCCAAACAGCTCTGCAACTGTTGCAAAGCAGGATGTTAGGTGCTGCAGAGCTGCTTCTGAATAGGTGTCAAGGGCGGCATCATTGGCAAAAAAAGCAGCTCACAGACTAGATAGTTTAGAGTCTTAGTGCAAGCCCTCAGACGGCTTAAGTTGAACAAGTTACCATCAGTACGATAGCATATATATATATGCCGTCTTCTTCTTCGAGATCTGCCGTAGCCCTTTGGATCATCATGCTGAAGAAGATTGTAAATAGGGTTGGTGCAAGAACACAACCTTGTTTCACTCCATTAGTTATTAGAAAGGGCTCTTAAAGCTCCTTGGATTTTGGACCAATGGTCTCACTATGACAGACTGTGATCACTATGATGGACTGTGATCATTTTATAGCAATTCTTCCTCTGGGTTTATAGAGGTGTGATCTGCTATTTTAAGAAGTTGAGTTTTTCCATATCCTGTTTCAATAATGCTGTGGGCATCACTCAGCAAGTTGGCTAACGGTTTCCTTATCATATTGGACTACACAATGTACTAATCCAAAGGTTTCTCTGCAGTGTTGTTATTGCAGCATGTCAGGTTACAGAGTGGCTCACTGTAGATATCCTGGGAGGGGTGAAAATCTCATTATCCAATGTGGGAGGGCAGAGAAGGGATGCGGATCATTATTTATCCAAGGGGTTCTCTCTAAATACCATTATGGCATTTATGTACTCTGCCTTCCCCAACTTGATAATGAGATCCCCCCCCCAGGATATCTACAGTGAGCAGCAGACTTCACACTTCAAATTTTCTAATCAGTTTTAACAGCGAGCATCCTGCAGGGTGTTAAAGCCTGGTGCAGAAGTAGCAATTGGTGTTCACCATGGGTACTTGAGATTGATATGCCTATAATGATTTTGTTTTCCAGGAAATACAAGCACAGACTCTTCCTCTCTCTTTTTTTTAGTTAATTAAACTGGGAACTGTTTCTATTCCAGTAAAGATTCATTTCAGACCTTCTCATCTCCCTGATCTGATCTGAGCACTTATATGGTAGATTGTTTGCTCATATCTTGAGGATCCACCTCATTGCATGGTTCTTTGCATGTGTATAAAGCCAATGGTTTTGATCATTGGAAAGAATACTAAGTACTTTAGCAGGATTCTTCCATTTTTCTTCCAATTGTATGCTTTTAGAAATGTTTTATTAATATACAAAGGGCTTCGACTATCATAGAATTGTCAAAGGCTTTCATGGTGGGAATCACTGAGTTGTTGTAGGTTTTTTGGATTGTAAGGCCTTGTTTTAGAAGCATTCTCACCTGCTATTTCTCCTTCATCTGTGGCAAGCATCCTCACAACTTCTGAGGATGCTTGCCACAGATGCAGGTGCAACGTCAGGAGAGAACGCTTCTAGTACATGGCTATACAGCCCGAAAAACCTACAACAACCCTATCATAGAATTACTCTGTAGTTATTAAAATGTTTTTAGAAGTGTTCTTCCTTGTCCTCTAATGGGATCTGTGGTCAAGTTGACCATTGGCATTTCCTCGGTCCTCCATAGTGAAGTCCTAATACACAATTAATTTCAGGTAAGAAAAATAGACCATATTACGCAAAGTTCTGGAATTAAGTCCTAATACATAATATGTGATAATTATTTTCAATGATAAAAATGAGTATGAAACATTAAAAAAATATTCAGTGTTGTAGCACTATAATAATAATAATAATAACTTTATTTTTATACCCCGCCAACCATCTGCCCTTACAAGGGGCAAGCCAAAAAAACAATTAAAACACAGAAGAAAACATTTACCAATTAAAACATCAGCTAAAAACAATACAACATAATTATACACAGCATAAGAACAATATGGCTGGCAAGAGAATTTGCTGAGGTACAATTTCATGAGTGTGATACATTTTACAGGGGCACAAGAAAAGTGTGACAAACCAGTTGATTGGGCAGGAAATACTATCATATATCATGGTGAGGTAGATCATATGAGGCCCAGGATAAAATGCTATACTCAGTGGGGACAGGAAAATTACTAGTGAGCTGCTTAGTCAAAGGCACAATCCAGGTTTTTAGTTGACTTCGTAAAGAGGACAAAGTGGGAGCCTGTCTGATCTCCCTAGGGAGGGAGTTCCAGAGCCAAGGGGCCACCACCGAGAAGGCTCTATCCCTCGTCCCCACCAACCGCACATGTGATGGTGGGGGGATAGTGAGCAGTGCCTCCCCAGATGATCTCAAGGTACACACTGGTTCATAAGGAAGGAGGCAATCACCAAGATAAGCAGGTCCCGAACCGTTTAGGGTTTTATATGTGATAATCTGCGCCTTGAATTGGGACCGGAAACTTATTGGGAGCCAGTGGAGCTGTTTAAACAGGAGGGTTGAACACTCTCTGTAACCAGCTCCCATGAGTAACCTGGCTGCTGATCTTTGAACCAACTGTAGTTTCTGGACTGTCTTCAGGGGCAACCCCATGTAGAGTGCATTGCAGTAATCCAACCTAGATGTGACTAGAGCATGGACCACCATGGCCAGATCAGATTTCACGAGGTATGGGTGCAGCTGGCACACAAGTCTTAATTGTGCAAAGACCCTTCCAGCTACCGTCGACACCTGAGCATCAAGTGTCAGAGCGGAGTCCAGAAGGACCTCCAAGCTGTAGATCTGTGTCTTCAGAGGGAGTGCGACCCCATCGAGCACAGGAAGCCACCCTATGCCACTAGTGATGTTGAACAATATTAGGGGGAGAGTGAGTCTTCAAACACCATCCTGGCGATTGTTCTATGGAGTTAACATAGAGGTTATTTCAGCAGGCCCATGGAATTACCAGTAAAAATAATATGTACCCTCCCCATTCCTATACTCACCTACCTGAAGGCAAGACACACTGTTTTCCATTAAGCTTATTTCCAGATAATAAGTTTGTAACTGATATCCTTTATTTGAGTTCTCTGGGTTTCTAACTTAGGAGAAAGTTTTACTAAACTTGAAATCCACAATGTAGAAGCAGTTGCAAAATGATAATGAAAGAATTCTGTGCATAGTTTATTGCCTGCCAACCCCTGAAATAATGAGACCACAGAACAGTATTTGGGTTTAAATATGGGCAACTTTTATTAATTGTTACCGATTACATTTTTGACTGGATTTAAACCTATGGATCCTGAACTTGGTGGCAAAACTGCATCCCCACCCAACCTACCTTCAACTAGTTAGGGCGAAATATCCAGGTCCCCACGGAACCTAATCCGGGCAACCTCTAAGGGAAATGCGTTGGAGAAGACCCTCTCGGGGTATCTGAGACCCGACTCTCCCCATTCCTAGGGCATTAGGATTCCCCTCACCTCATCAAATTGTATCTTAGGTGAGTGTTTTAGTCAATGGCATTCCTGTTTTCCATGGCCACCTGTTTAATGACACACCATCCCAATTTGCCCTGTAGGTGAAAAAACCCTCCTAGAGCATAAGAGGGGGAAAAAATTCCTATCTGGCCCCTTAACGGCAACCCTAATATACTGTTTAATGGACGGGAGTGGTGGGTCAACACTTGGCTCCAGAATGAAGAAAAGGGGGCAGGCCAGGCAAAAGGCCTGGCTCCGTGTCCCCCCCCCCCCCCGAAACTAGTTCAAGCTGGAACTAAATGTTCTCTCTTCGGAGGAGGAGGCAAACTTCTCTCCCCACCCAGCTGTCCATGGTTGGGAAAGGTTATTATGAGTATCAGAACTCAGAGGACTTCACAGTATTCCTTGGTTATTCCAAACTGTATTACTTTACTTGCATAATTTAGGGTAGCAGGAAGGCAGAGTTATTTTTCCTGCAGTTTATAATTGTTGTCAGAACATATTGCAACTCACCCTGTGATCTATCAGAAGATATATTTAACTTTCACACCACGTTTAATGTAGATGACCTCAGCTTCCCAGCCATGGCAAGCATCAGTTTGGTTCCATTTTTTCTTTTGGGTAACCTGATCTAAATGTCCTAAAGTTACCAAGAAGCTAAGCAGGGCCAGTAGACTACACTTAAGAGGACGGAACTGGCAAAACCACCTCTGGATATTTCTTATTTTAAAAATCCCTATGAAATTCATAGGGTCACCATAAATCAACAGGTAACTTAAAGGCTTAACTTAAATACAAACATGCAATATATTGCAACTGTTTTCATAATGAAAAATGCATAACTAATATCTGGTACATAGTATACAAAAGCAAGCAATCACACAGCCAAAAAGCTTGCTTTTCTACTGTAATCATTGATTGCAGCTTGAGAATCCCTTATCTGAAATATTAAAGACCAGAAGTGTTTTGGATCTCAGATCTTTTTCAGATTTCCTACGTTAGCCCATACATACATAGCAAGATATCTCAAAGATGAGGCCCAAGTCTAAACATGAAATTAATTTATATTTTGCACATAGCTTGAAGGTAATTGCTGATTGGAAACTGTTCTCTCTATATTCTATCAGTATCTCAGCCACTGATGCGAGCAATTTTGAATTTTGGAGTATCTACAATCTCAGATTACCAGGAACAGCTACCCGAGATGAATTTTGTAGCCATAGATTTTTAAAAATAATTATAGAGTGTGCTTTCTTATTTTTGGATAACAGTCAGCACTTCTCACTTTAAAACTTTTACATTTTGTCTGTACATACACACAGTAGTATGGTTCAGTGAAGAAAATGTTGGTCTATGGTGAAGTGGAAGAAAAGACATGTCTGTTTTGATTTCTATTCTGCCATGGAGTTTTCTGCATAGCCTTCAGCAATGTAATTCTCTTCTTTGACTCTTCTGCCTAATAAGATGATTGGGTAGCTAAAATATCACTCTTGGATCCTTAATAGAAAATGCTGAGAATGAATAGGCCATTTCGCCATTCTCCTCTTCAGAAAGTATTTCATTCTATTTATAATTGTTTATGTTTTACAAAAAGTAAATATTGCTACATGTTAATGTTAAAACAAATATATTGCTATTAATAGTAGTCTACAGTTTGTATGTCTTCAGATGTTTAACAAATTATTACTATGATACTATTCTCATAGGTACTTGAGGATGGATTTTGGAGCATCTTCAATTTCAGAATTCCAGGCAAGCATTACCTGAGTGGTATATTGTAGCTATGGATATATTTAAATAATTCTAGAACTTGCTTTCTTACTTGCGTGTGCATGGGTGATACACCACCCTCTAGGTTACAAAGAAGACACAGCATAATTAGTTGGAGTAAAAATGGCCACAACTCATTTACTGATAACAGGAACAAGGGTTGGCAGCCATGCATGGGTCCTAGATCAGGGTTGCTGACAGCCTGCTGCTGTCCGATGATGCTTACACCCCTGGGTGCCACTGGCACAATACCGGACCCTGTAAACTCAGCACTCCAGGGGCCAGGTTGTTATCCCCCTTCCCACAAGGGGCGATAAACCAGCCAGATCCAGGGGCCATGCCAAATGCCAAACACAGAGTTGCGACAAGATGAACACAAAGCAACAGCTAGATACGCTAATATGTAACAATGATACATGCAGGGTGGGTGGGTGGAAAAGCTGGAGCAGGCCCAGTGCCTGCTGGAAGCCCTCAGGCATGCCTTAAGTAGGCTGTCCGGGCAGAATAGGGGTTGGCCCCAAGACGGGGCCAGAACGAGGTGGAGCCAGTCCCACCATTGGCTGCTGGCTCGGTGGCAGAAAAATCTCCCACCACACAGAGGGCTTCTAGGAAGAAGAAGCCCCAGGGCCATAATGGCGGTGAGGACACCCAGCACCGCAACACGCTTGGCCCAGTAAGTCGGGTCAAGCCATTTTTGAACGACAGTCAGCACTTCTTGCTTACATCCTTCTATATAAGTACAATAGTATGGTTCAGTGAATAAAATGTTGTTCTGTGGTGGCTATAGAATACTGTTCCAGGAAGAAACATGATAGGCTAGGAATGATGGGAGAACAAAAGCAAAAGGTCCTGGGAGCATAAGGAAAAAATAGTGTTTTGCCCACATGAGGATGCAAATGAATCAAAAAAGAAATTCCCCCATGTAGAAACCCACACGAGCCTACAGTTCCTACAGTTCATGCTAACTAAAATAGAACAATTGGATTATCAGAAATTAATAGGAATTACTTATGTGTTCTCATAACAACTCAACAACAACAACAACAACAACAACAACAAAACTTTATTATGGTCACTGGCCAGCACAAAGCGGGCACAAGCGCCCTAAGAGGGGAAGAACAACTCCCCAGTAAACAGTTATTTAAAATTAGATTAGAAATCAGTATAAAAAGTATATTTTTAAAGACAGGATATTGTAACAGGTATGGAACCGAAGGGAGGGGTGGTTGATGAGAGGGTTAGAAAACACTGGTAAGGGGCACTAAAGGGGAAGGGAGGGGCACACTCTGCGGAGTCTAGTAGCATTTCAGCTGTAACATTCCCAGCAGGGCGCTGCCTAACCACTCAATAGTGTAACCACTCAATAGTGTATTAAATGGGTCACTATAATTGAAACTGGCAAACAGGATTCTAGCCATAAAGTTTTAATTTCTGGAGTGTTGATGTTTATGCACAATAACCATATTTTTACACATGCAGAGAACCCCCATATCTTTAGTAGCAAAGACCTTAAACTGTTGTAGACTATAAAAAAAGTAATGCAGCGGGTTTGGGATGACATGAAAATATGTGTTCAATTTTTTTTTGTGCAGAATAGTTTCTTGAAACACTGTGTGTGCATGTTGGGGAAAAATTTGCAGAGGAATATTTGTTTCTCCCATGGTGAGATAAATGAAATAGTCAAGACTTGAGTCCCAGTTCAAAATACTAGCTAGAATGTCCTGAGTGACTCACACAAATTTGTGTTCCCAGTCATTATGTCAAAGGAAAGGTTGGGCCAGCTGGACTCAACATGCAGGAGGCAACTAACACATTTGGTGGCCTGAAAACAAAATGATTATGTCAAAGATCTTTGATTTTAGCACATCTATTTATTATAAGTGCATAGTGATTAGACAGTGACTGTTTCTTTGTCAGTAGAACCATGAATTTGCTTTTGACTTCAGTCCATACTTTAGGAGCTAATCAAAGTGCAGAAACTATTATGGATATAGCATCAGCAACTTCAATAGTTCTTTTAAAAGTTAAAGTTAGGACTGAAACCCCGGTGTCAATTTTTCACCTAACTAACAGAGCAGCCATCACCAATAGTACTACAGTCACCTTTTATTTTTGTGGGTTTACTTGTTTAAATGGATTTGATTGATATGATCTCTCTACGAATCTCTTGATCCTCTAGCAATTCTGAGGTTGACAATAGAGTTGTGCTGGGGGCATAAAGGTATTTAAGGAGATTAAACATAGTGTTTTAATTCATGTTTTTACCCATTTTTCTGGTGGTCTTGCACTTCTAACTTAGCAAAACTGGAGGGCCTGTTGTTTGTTATGGTTATAGGTCATCGACGTGACTTAGTAGATGTAATGATGTTGATTATTTGTGTGTAAATGTTGTGTGACATGTGTTAAAATGTATGTTGTTTTGAATGTTCTATGGTTTGTTTCTGTGGGTGAAACAGAAGGGAGGCATGGCAGAAGCTTAGAAGAGCTGTCGCCATGGAAGCCTGGGGTGGAGTCTAGTAGATAGTGCTGGTTTGAATTCTACAGTTGGAAATGAGCGGGAAGCCAACTGCCAAATGAGAGGGGGGGGGAGTTATGTTCTAGTTGAGAGTGTCCTAAGGACTGAAAGAGAGCAGTCCAGTGTTAGTGTGTGTCTTAAGGTCTGCTAGTGAGCAGTCCAGTTAAAAAGGGTATAGAGACCCTAGTTAAAGTTGCAGGGGTTTATAGAGGTTTAGTGGAAACCCTATAATAGGTCCCCATTGTGTTATGTAACAGAAAAATTTGTGCCTCTAAGGAAGTTTGAAACCAACCAAGATTGTACCCATTTGTGTCAAAATAAATTGTTTGCATCTTAAAAGGAAAACACCTCTCCTGATTCTGTTATTGGTGGTGGCCCTCAAAGTCAGTGGTCAGCCGGATAAATGGTGGCAGCGTGGTCAAGTGGTCACTGAAGTTTTAAAACTCCAGTCAGTTAAATGGTGAAGGGTGAGACAGTACCCTGCCAATAAACGTGAAGTTGCTGAGGTAACTTCAAGGGTTTCCTTGGATTGGAGGTCAGCAGTGTGGACATAGAAAGATTGTCAGTCTGAGGCCGGTCAAGAAGTGGAGTAGTCACATATTGGCGGCAGCGGTGGGATCTTTAAGAGGGTCCACCCTGTCAGCCGGTTTGAGCGATAGCTTCACACGCATATTGGCGGCAGGCGGGTGGGATCGTGTAAGAAAACTGATCAGTCTTGCGAAAGCAAGGCTACCAGAGGAATTTGTTTAATTTCTCAGTTTACTGACAAAGTCGTGTGGTAGTAGGAACTTTAATAGTTTAGTTTAAAGTTCTGAGGTAAAAGTTCGGCAAAATGACCACCAGGAGACAAAGCGAGGGCTTTGGAGGAAGCAGGGCTAGCCTGAGGTTCTGCAGGAAGGAGAAGACTCTGAAATTTCAGAATCAGAGTCAAGTAAAATGTCTGGAGAATAGGGTTTAGGCTTGAGGTGATGAAACTTGAGATGCAAAAAGAGAAAGAAAAAGAAGAGAGAGAGATGCAAAGAGAAGAGAAGAGAAGGAAAGAGAAGAGAGAGAAAGGAGAGAGTTGCAAAGAGAAATAGCCAGGTTGGAGTCTGAGAGAGGAATGCCTCTCAGAAGGCGTGCCAGGCCAGTTCAGAAGGTGCAGGCAGAAGGTTCTATAGACCAACTCCTGAGGAGATTTCCGAAGTATGTAAAGGATAGTGTGGAGAAATTATTGGTTTCTTTTGAAAGATGTTGCTATGATTTTGAAATTGAAGAGGAGAGATGGATGACATATTTATGACCACAGATCTTGCGGACAGTTGCTGAGGGATTTATAGCGATATGGCAGAACAGGACCACAAGGTTTACCAGAAGTTTAAACAACAGGCCCAACAGAAGCCCATTTGGGTTAGAACATTACAGAGTTAAGTTCAGGTTTTGAAAAAGGAAAAAACCGAAAGTATCTGTCCGTAGCATCAAAAAAAACCAGTATTTCGATATTTGGGTTTAAAAAGGTGCTCAAATTCCATTTTTCAAAAACAAGGGATCTGATGATCCTGGAACATTTTTATCAAAATGTTCCCTCAGAGAAAAAAAGGGGTTTAGTTCAAAAAAGGGGAACCCTGAAACGGTCAAGCAGCTCTTATGGTGGATAAGATGGTGACATTGAGAGAGAAGGAGTTTGTAAGGCTGAAGGCTACAAACCAGGGGAAAAAAACTTTTGTTTCAGAAACCATACAAAGTGTTGCCACAGTATCAAGAGGCTAAAAAATGCTGCAGGAAAAATCGCTCGTTAAAAAGGCCCTTTAAAGGAAAAAAAAGATTCCTCAGAGATGGCTCCCTCGGGGGTAGTGGAAATCGTCCAAGCTTTGATATGGCTAAGAGAATGTTTTTTTCATGCGACAAGTTTGGACTTTGAAAGCACAATGTTATCTACATAGCAAGGAAAAATCTTCCTTATGTATAACTCAATATTAGAGTTTTGAAAAGGGGCGGTCTAAAAAAGGGAAAAGATTTTCTTGGAAACCCAATCCCAAATTAATCCCTTAAAAAAAAACAATCCCTTTTTTGTTATGTTGGACACAGATAAAGATGACTACTTTGAACCACTTCAAGTAGGTAAAAAGCGAAATATTAGGATGGAGAGACACCGGATCGGAGGTCTGTGTGTTTAAAAACCCTGAACTTTATTAAGGCATTCCAAAAAAAAACCTGTGTCTCAGCTTAGACAAAAAGGAGTGGGGGGCAGTGTTGTGGGGGTTGTGTCTTTCCAATCAATAAAAGAATTGGAAAGGTTTTTTGGGTTTTTGCAATATATGAGGACATTCCTTTTGATTGTCTGCTGGGAATGATATTGAAAGGAAGACCCAAGTTTTTTTAACAAGAGATGATGAGTTGACTAAAAGGTCCAGTTAAACAGCAAGATGTTTCTTTTTTCCAGTTGATATTATCCCTAAAGAAAATCCTGAGACAAGTTAAAAATATAATGGGGTTAGTGAAAACAGGAGCGGGAAAGAGGGATATTGCTAATGAGAAAAAGGCAGATGAAACACTGAGATCTTTATTTACTGCGGCTCGGGAGGCAAAGAATCTTATCAAAGAAAATCCTTCAAGATTTGTAGTTAAGGGCGAGTGTTGTATAGAAAACCATGTGTGTAAAGTCTCCAGGAAAAACTAGTTCTTGTACACAAATATTTTGTCCCCCCAAGCTTATGGGGAAACAACATGAATTTGGCCAAGAAACACAAGGTGGCCATATGGTTCGACGCACCACACGGGCGCATCACCAGAAATTTTTTTTGGGCCCCAATATGTATCAGCACATTAAAGAGTTTTGTCAATGTGGGGATACATGTCGGGCGTTGGGAACCCGGGGAAAAAGACAAGCCCAAAGGGTTTCCCCCAAATTCCTATGCCACTAATTGGAAAACCTTTTTATCGTGTGGGGATCGTATTGTGGGACCCTTCCCAAAAGGAAGAAGTCGTGAGGACGTCGGTATATCCTTACTTTGATGGACTATCCCCACGGTCCCCAGAAGCAGTGGTGAAATTTGATACAACCACAGTGCAAAACGCCTTGTTGTCTATAGGGGGAAGAACAGGATACCCCAAAAGAATTTGGTTTGGGGCCCCAGTTTACGTCAAGACTGATGTTAAGACTTTTGGGAAAGTTGGGGAAATTTAAAACATCTGACATCGTCTGCTTACCATCCACAAACTAATGGTCTTGTGGAAAACCAAAAAGACCTTAGTAAGAATGATCCAGGCGTAAATCAAACAACATCCCGCCGATTGGGATGGAAAACAGCAACTCCTGTTTGCATGCAAAAGACTCCCAAAAGGGAGTACAGGGGTCGCCCCCTTTTGGGTTTCTCTTTGGAAGGAAGGCGGGGGGGCCGCTGGATCTAGTGAGGACACTGGGGGGACTTCCCCCCGGGGTTTCAGGCCCGTTCAGTGAGGTCGGTATCTACAGAGTTTTTCGGGGCGATGGAGATGGCAAAAGTTATCGCTCAAGACAACCTTGCAGCAGCACAGCGAAACAGAAGACCGGGGATGATCAATCAGCCCCAGAGATCCTTCGACGTTGGTGATAAAGTACTATATTTGATCCCCGGAAAAGGGGTCAACAAACTTCAATTGGGAAAAGGACAGGACCATGGACAGTTGTTAAAACGGTGCCAGCAGAGTTAACTACTTGATACAAAAATTACAATCAGGACTGGAAAACTTTGGGGCATTTGGGTTCGCCCTTAAAAAATGTTGAAAAAATCGGGAGATGTATGTATAATAGTTAATGAAGGTGTAAATGGATCGTTTCATTTCTGGGAAAGGAATAGGAAGGCTGACAAGAGTGTGAGTCAGGTAAAAGCCGATGAAGGGCTGACTTGCAAACAGCAAAGGGAACAACAGAGAACTGCTCCATAAGTATAAAAATTTGTTTTTTGGGTTTCCCGGGAAAAGTAGAAGGGGTGCAACATCAAATTATAACAGGGGGCGCCACCCATTGCGTCTACTCCTATCCCAAGGGCACAGGGAAACTCGTGGAGTGTGTTGATAAAAAGTTCAAAATGCGGATATGGGGGGTTATAGAACCACCAGTTTGTCCTTGAGCATCACCCGTCGTGTTGGTTCAAAAAAAACCCGACAACACAATAAAGGTTTTTTGTTGATTATGAACGGTTAAACGAAGGGGGGCCAAACCCCCATACATACCCTATGCCAAAAGACGACCTGTTAGAAAAAAAAGGGGGGAAAAATTACATCAGTACCTAGATCTCACCAAGGGTTTTTGGAAACCAATGGATCCCAGAGACCGGGGGGAAACGGCCTTTAGAACCCATAAAAGGGGTTTCTCAGTTCAATGTCTTACCATTTTTGGGCTTAAAAAAAAAACCCAGCCACTTTCCCAAAGATTAGTAAAATAAGATACTCGGGGTATGAGTAACTTCTGTGTGGCATACATGGGCGAAAAGGTGTATTTAACTTAATACCCCGGGGGAAAAACACCTCAACATCTAGACCAGGTGCTGTTTCGACTGAAAGAAGCAGGGTTAACAGTAAAAGCACCCAAGGGGGTGGGGTTTGGGAATCGAATTCCAAATACCTAAAGGGCACATGGTGGGGGAAATGGTATGATTGGCAGAACCTACTAAGGTGGAGGGATACACAAGTGGCCGATACCCAAAACCAAAAAACAGGTTCGGTCCTTTTTGGGATTACCAGTTATTATCGAAAAGGGTTTTTCCCAAATTTTGGGAGGGGGGACTCCATTTACAGGCAACCAAGGAAAAGGGATGTCCAAATGTTGTAGTGTGGGGCACCACAATGTCAGGAGTCAATGGACAAGTTAAAACAGACCATAACATCACAGTCAGTGTTGAAACTCCCGATTTTGATCGTCCATTTTATTTAACGTTTCGAAAAAAACAGGTTTTTGGGGCGGTTTTTTAAATCAAGCTACGAGGATGGGGAAAAACATCCCCGTAATGTTTTAAGTAAAAAAAATTGCCGAGAAAATAGGGCTTTCTACCATCGAGAAGAATGTCCCCCATAGTGTGGTCGATTCAAAAAAGAGACCATTCTGTGGGGGAGGAAGTTTGTTTTTCAGGCGGTCATGCGCCATTAAAATGGCTGAGTAATGTTAAGGGTACTAACAACAATCTCTTAAGATGGAGTTTACTCTTGCAAGACTCCGATTTTAAGGTAGAGCATGTGGGAAAGGGAAATCGAATGTAGTGCTTGGGCTCTTTTCGAGAAATTACTTAAACCCGATTACAGGGAAAGGATATGGTTTTATATTTGTTGTGTAAATATAAATGTATATGTGAAATGTATAAGATTATATAATGTCTTGCTAACGGCCCTTATTTTTAATTCCTCTGGGAAGAGAATTAAAAATAATTTTGGGGAAAGGAAAAGGGAATAAATTTATGTTGATTATTTGTGTGTAAATGTTGTGTGACATGTGTTAAACTGTTTTGTTGTTTTGAATGTTCTATGGTTTTTTTTTCTGTGGGTGAAACAGAAGGGGGGCATGGCAAAACTTAGAAGGAAAAAGTCGCCATGGCAACCCCCGGGGCTAGAAGGGTAGTAGAATGTTCAGGTTTGAGATTCTACAGTTGGAAAGGGGGGGGAAGCCAACTGCCAAATGAGAGGGGGGGGAATGTTCTGGTTTTGGGTGTCCCAAAGGGCTGAAAAAACGGTCCAATGTTAGGGGTGTCTTGGGTCTGCTAGTGAGCAGTCCGGGTTAAAGGGTATAGAGACCCTAGTTAAAGGTTTCGGGGGTTTATAGAGGGTTTAAAATGGAAACCTATAATAGGTTTTTGTGTTATGTAACAGAAAAAGTTGTGCCTCTAAGGAAGTTTGAAACCAACCAAGATTGTACCCATTTTTTGTCAAAAAAAAATTTTTGCATCTTAAAAAGGAAAAAACCTCTCCCGATTCTTTTTTTTGGGGGGTGGCCCCCCAAAATCAGTGGGCCCCGGATAAATGGTGGCAGCGTGGTCAAGTGGTCACTGCGAAGTTTTAAAAATCCCGTCAGTTAAATGGTGAAGGGGTGAGACAGTACCCGGCCATTAAGCGTGGAGTTGCTGGGGTAACCGAGGTTTCCTTTGGGTTGGAGGTCAGCGGGGTGGACATAGAAAAATTGTCGGTCTGAGGCCGGTCAAAAGTGGAGTGGGGCCCTATTGGCGGCGCGGTGGGATCTTTAAGAGAGGGGCCACCCCCGTCCAGCCGGGTTTATTTGACGTAACTTCCCCGCATTTAAAAGACCTAAAAATCTTCATTTAAAAGGGGATATTATCATAGTTTTAGTAAAGGGCACCCTAGCATTCAAGACAAAAAAATAATGCTTTTTCCTTCCAACCCCGAAATAAAAGAGGACAAAATTCCCCTTTTTGGGTTCCCAATTTTGGGGAACTTTTTTTAAAGGGTTTCCTATTTAACTTTTCAACTGAACAGTGTCAAAAGGAAATGGGGGTGGAAAAAAGGTGGCGTCCAAAATGGTTTCCCCTCAGGGTATTCTGGGGGGGCTCACCTGGGTCCCCTATAAAAAAACTGGAGGGAACCTCTAAGGGGGAAAACCCCTGGAGAAGCCTTTCAGAAAATCTTTAGACCAGACTCTCCCGTTTTGGGCCCCTATGCCCCCCCCACCCTTCAAAGGGAAAACTGGTAAAAGGGAATTTTGCAATGGAACCTTTTGGGGGTGCCTGATTTTGGGGGTATACTGATCTTTGTTTTTCCCAAATATTTATGCTGGCCTATTTATAAACCACACCATCCCAGATAGCCCCCAATAACAGTATAGGGTAGGCAAAAAAAACCTATAACATAGGAAAGCAAAAAAAATTCCTTTCCCAGCCCCAAAGGGAACTGTTATTTTCAT